>CALNHX010013310.1:0-18274 GCA_940337035.1 Agriotes lineatus
GATTAATTTGGTTACAAGTTAAATGCATTGTTGACTTATAGCCTACTTAAAAAGTTGCACTTATCGTTGTTGACTAAAACTAACCTCGTTAATTACACAAATTAAAAATATCTAAGGAACTACTTACCATAACTCCGCACTGCACCTATTTCGGGAAATAAAATTTACGAACGATAACCGCTTTTAAGAACACAGCACATATTTTATTCTTTCTCAAACTTAATTGCCGATCACCATTAAAGTTAATTCATGCTTCTTCAACTAAATACTGGCCCTTGCTTTTACGCACTGATGATCCGCTTGCCCGAGTTCACATTTAAACTCATTACAGACGACTAATTTTTATAAAAGCGACAATACGTTCAATCTTTTGACGGCAGTGACTGGATGATCACCCCGCACCCACTTGCGTTGGCATTGGCTTGTTTCAATAATTCCATGGCATCACTGATTTTTGTAAAAATGCTAGTTTTATTTTTTTTAAAATGCTAGTTTTATTTTTTGCATTCCTTCGGTTATGAAAAATGAAAAATGGTTAGCAACAGTATGAATAGATGCAGTATTTTTTTTCTCTACAAAAAATGTATTTACACTTTAGCTCTAAAATAATTAGGGGAGCCAATAATTGGACATTAAGAATTTAACACGAGATGAAAAAAAAATTGACCGGAAGTCGACCTCGGAAAAGAAATCCGATTTCCGGTTTCTATATATTTTTGGAATCTACTCTTGAAGCTGAGTCGAATGATATATATCTCGTCCTCCTAAAATATATCTCCATTTTCTTGCTTCTCAGCTAATAATAATAACAAGTTAATGAACATTTACTATTCTTCTCCGTGGTCCTATAGAAATTTGAAAAAGCATGGAGTTATTCTTCCTGATGTGTCAACTTTACAATCGTACGTTAATAACATAGTTGTTTTGCCAGGATTCTCAGATGATGTGTTTTTGTGAATTACCAAGAAAGTCCAAAAGTGGACGCAAAAACAACGGCTGTGCGTTTGACGAAATAGCAATGAAAAAAAATCTAGACTACAATAAGAAGCACGATTTTATTGAAGGTTTCGAAGATCTTAGTGAATTGGACAGAGAGAAGAATTGGCGTCAGAAGCATTCGTTTTTATGGTCACCGAATTACGAAACAGATGGAAAATTCCATTGGCATATTTTCTAACTGCCAATTCTACAACGTCAGTGTATTTAAAATCTTTAGTTGAAATATGTTCGAACAAATTAAAACAGTGTGGTCGTATTGTCAAAACTGTCATTTGTGAGCAAGGATCTAATAACAGATCAACCGTCGCTAAATTTAATATACAGCAAACAACACTTTTTTCAATATCCAAAATCAAAAGTTATACTTTTTTTATGATGTACCCCATCATATAAAAAGTATTCGAAACCAGTTAATATCACACGACTTTTTCATAAATAACGAGTTGGTTTCTTGGAAAGTTATTAAGGATTTCTACAATTTAGATAAACAGAGTGGAACAGCCATATCAATGCCAAAATTGTCGGACATTCACATTTTCCCGAATTCGTTTCAAAAAATGAGATGCAAGTTAGCATTTCAAGTATTTAGCAATTCCAGGGCTGCTGCTATCCGAACGGGATTATAAACTGGACAACTTCCTTCATCTGCTAAACCTACTGCAAGATTTGTGAAGTTTCTTAACGATTTATTTGATTGCCTTAATGGTTCAAATCTCCGAGTAAATAACATAAATCGCGTACCGCTTTCCGAAAAAAATATACATATAAAAGCAATTTTAAAAACTGTAGCAGGTAAAGTACCTCCATGTTTTCTTGGATTACTGCAGTCGGTGAGGTCAACTTTATTACTGTATAATGATTTAAAAAATAATTATAACATTGATTATACAACTCATCATAAATTTGGCCAATAGTAATTGATAATTTTACTTAGTTACAAGGTATAGATAAACGGATATACCCTTGACGACGTGGTATAATCACTTCGGTTTTTCGGTGGGTCCAACAAAGCAACAATAATGGATAATAATTTAAATCTACAGCCATGATGTAATAACATTTACAGTGCCACCAACATAAATAGTGCCACCAACATAAATAGTGCCACCAACATAAACAGTGCCAACCTAAGAAATAAAATAATTTATTATTATCGGTCTATTCATTATATAATCGTAACGAATACCACTCGAGCAATCGAAAATAATGATTATTTTTCACTCGTAACTCGACGTAATCCTTAAAATACCACTCGAGTTACGCTCTCGTGGTTTTTCGCAGATTACGTCTCGTTACTCGTAAAATAATCGATTATTTTCGATGAGATATTATAACTGACTATTCAACTCACCCCCTTCATGTTAACTATTAACCAATCATAATTTAGTATTTTTGTTATTTGCACCAATTAGCGTGAACTATATTGACAATTTTCACTAGTGAAAATAATCGACAATTTTCACTAGTGGTATAGTGAATATTTTATGACAATTTTCACTAGTGAAAGTAATCGACAATTTTCACTAGTGGTATAGTGAATATTTTAAACAAATGTTATTTTTATTAGAGACAGTCAATATTAGTGTTTTGCTACTATAGAAATTGAGTAGTTTGTTGCTAGATTTATTGAAAACTCATTTGAAAAAGTAGTTTGGTTCATTGAATAGTCCCTCGAATACCATTCTCAGTCAAAGTTAAGTAGAATATTTTTGCGGTGGTACCACTACTCATGTCCATTGCGCTTAGGATTAGGACTCGTGCTAGCGCACTCGTCCTAATCGAACCTAAGCGCAATGGAGATTAGTGATACCACAGTAAAAATATTCGACATAACTTTGTCTACTCATGTTATAATAAGTGATTATTTATTAACCAGGCGTTTAAATCAAGACGCGTTGGAAAATTGTTGTTCAGTAATACGGAATAAGGAGGGGTTTTAATCATAACCCTACTTCAAAATCCTTTAGATTGTCTTTAAGACACTTATTTTGCTTAAATTTAAAAAAGATTAGTACAAGTTCTAATTCTGAAGATGAAAGCGAACTTATTTTTAATAAATATGACACTCAACCCTTAAGCACGGCTTCCAACGCAACTACATCATGTCACCTTTTATAAAACGTAAATCTGGATCTAAACAAGATGTTAAAAAATGCTACATTAGAAAATTGTTCAGTGAGATATACTGCTGGATTTATTTTACGTAAATTTTTATCAAAATTTAAGTGCAGCAAATGCGAAAACGAACTAAAAAGCAGCTCTGTTATGAATGAATCTACTGAAGAGCTTATTAAACAAAAAGCTTATCAAACTAGCACTAATTTAGAATTAGGTAACTTATGTCCGCCCTCAAATTTAATAAACAACGCGGTACTAACAACTTTGAAGGTGTTTGAAGAAATCTACCCAAAAATTAAACATAATTATAATATACTTAGTAATTTATATAAAGTTGCAGAAAAACAAGTTAAAAAAATGATTCCTGAATTCTTAACTTCTGTTGAAAATGATGAGTGTGAAGAGCACCGCAAGTTCATAATTAGGTATGCTTTATTGGTACGTCTTTTAAAACAGACCACTTGGGAATCTCGACTAATTCGTAAAACAAAGACAAGAGTTCCAAAAATGCGAAACTTAACCTACACTTAAAGATGCGTACGCTCTTGATGGTTGTTGCTTATTTGTTAGATCATAGATTAAATCATTTAGATGTATCTACTATTGTTTGTGCAATTATAAATAAACTGTGTTGATAAAATCACCTGCGCTTGCAAATTTCTTTTTTCTTTCTACACCTAATAATACCATAATAACATCTTATTCTTCTGGTCTATGTTAGCGTAAGGCGGTAGCCCAGTAGGGGCCTTTCTACCAGCCTGAGCGTTAAGATGGACCAGGTAAATGATGTAGAAAATCTGTCTACTGAAAGTGTGTTTGGTCAACTGCATGTAGTATTGGAAATCAAGGTTGCAAAACACACTTTCAGTTTTACCAACCTTGATGGAAATAGAGTCCTTATATATAATATATACAGGGACTCTAGATGGAAATAACTGACAGTGCTATCTTTCGCTCCCACCGGGTTTAGATTGAATTCACTTTGTTATATACTCGAGACGTCTAGATATTTATTCGCCTATGCTAAAACGAATCAGACAGTGGAAATCGCCCTCTTGATATTCATGGTATATTTTTACAGTAAACAGCAACTGCTTTTTTGTGTTTTGGTTGTGTACGTGTACTCATATTTATGTTTTCTTTCAGTATGACTAAAACGAAGCCGCAAACGAATAAGAGCTTGTCAAATATGGAGAAAAATATAAGCAATAAAAAGTAATTGGATGCGAAGAATATGAAAGCAGAGGAAAAGTTAAAGTAAAGAAAGAGTGCAAAAATGTTAACCATACGTACAGGTATGGCTGTGATAAGTTTTCAAACGATGAAAGGCAAAGACTTTTTTCTAAGCTGTACTTATGCCTTGCAAACCAATTTTTTGGCTAGTTGTATGACTATAAATGAGCCAGAAAGAGAGAAAAATCCTAAGAGTGGAAAAGCTTACAGCACAGCAACTACTGTCCTAAATCAACGAGTTTTTAGAAAGTTCTTCTTAAAAACGTTTGATATTACTGAGGGATATGTAAAAAAGGAAACAGATAATTTTGTCGAATCAGACAAAAGAGCACACCATACACTGAAAAGCAAAACACCTCAAGAAGCTAAAAATAGAGTGATAAATCACATTAACATGTTTCCGCGGTATAAAAGACATTATTCCAGATACGATAACCCCAATACACGGTATTTAAACCCATATGTAAATACAAGGATAATGTCTAGTTTATAGGTATAAAGATCTGTGTACCGGGGAAGGACAATCATACTACAGCTATATTTTTAACACCGAGTTCAATTTGAAATTTCACCAACCACACTCTAACACCTGTCATAAGTGTGATAAACTGCATAATATGAACAGCGGATGTACGGATCCTGAAAATTTAAAACTCAATAAAACAGTGCTAGAACTTTACCAACGGCAAGCTTAAAAAGCAACTGAGATCAAACATTTTGATGCTGAAGAAAACAAAGACAGTATCGATACCATTGCAATATGTTTTGATTTAGAAAAGGCACTTTACTACTTAAGTCAATTTTGCACTTAAAATTTTTGCAATTCCAGCTTAGTTAGTGGTAAATCAACAATGAATGTCTGGGATGAAAGCATTGCTTCAAGAGGATCTCAAGAAATCGGTTGATGTGTAATGCATGTAAGTTTTGTGTTTTTTTTATGATGATGTATAACTACTTGAGAATACCTATTTTTTTTTCTAGTTCTTTGAAAACCTTCCACTCACTGTTACAAAAGTTACTGAATATAGTGATTCCTGTGGAGGGCAAAATAAACATTAAAATATTGCATGCATATTGTCAGAACTACGCAAACCGCACATTTTGATCACAAGTTTCTTGAATCCGGACATTCATATATGAAGTGTGATAGGAGCTTTGGTGTTATCGGAACAGCTAAGAAAAGAACCCACAAATTTCTATCCCAAGTCAATGGTGTGATGTTATATGAAAATGCAGTCGAAACTTTACAGTGATTGAAATAAAACGATTTTTCTCATTTTCTGCTTTACATGACATAGTTAAAGTCCCGAATAAAATATTCAGAAAAAAAAGTATAAAATGGAAGGACATAAAGTGGTTTTATTACAGCAGTGAACTCCACTACGCATTTAATTTGAAAAACTACTTGCAAGAAGAATTTCCCTTTTTATCATTCTAAAAAATGCTGCAAATATCAACGACGCGCGACGTCCAAAAAAGAGAATACGTTTTGCTGTTATCTATCCAGAAAAAAAGTAAGTATGAAAAATGAGAAAATGTGCAACAACTGTTAGAATATACTCCCCCAATACATCGCGATTTTTATTTTAGTTTAACATAAAAAAGCTGCAACAAGTGCAATAAATAATAAAAATACTAAAAAAAAACCAAGAAGTGTACAAGGCCAACAAGATTCTCTGAGAAAAGACCAAGAAGCTTCTGTGAGACAACCCCAAAATGATTCTGAATATTCAGATTCTGGTGTTGATATTGGAATAGAATTTGACTATGGTTAGCTTTTCCTTGGTTACTTAAATATTAGTCCTTTTGTTGTACAATTACTTTGAATTAAAGAGTTTTGTCCATTTTTACTGCCTAAGTAACGTTGGCCCTACAGGCCTTTTCGCCATTTATACACACCCTGTATGTCAGTCTCACATGTGGAGCACTAAATAATGAAATATACACTCTTCTAAAAATAAATTCCTGTTGGTGATTTTTCTCATGTTACACATGTACAATCAAATGTATCTCTTACTTAAAAAATATTCTTGACATATAGAGAAGGATTTGTATAAAACTGGAGGTAGAGGTAATAAAGGGAAATTGGGAGTAATTGGGGCATAACTAGTTGCATTTCTAAAGAACGAAGCTGAACCGCTAAGCAATGCTTACGTCGATGCTACTCTGTATTATGTTATGACTCCTTGCTACTCTAAATTAGCTATAGCCAGTCCTGGGCAAGTACTCAATACTTTTCTTTAAATTTGTACTCGAGTACTGTAAGTACTCAGTTCACAGTACTCATGAGTACTTGTGTTTGTTGATACTCGTACTCGTGATAATTATCGCAGGTACTCGTAATAAGTACTCAATGAATTTACGAGCATTTTTGCGAGTATGTGATTCCCCTAACTCGGACATTAGATACAAAACCAGGTAAAGCTAAATATTTGATTTCTTGTATATATAAAACTGTGATTCCCCTGTCTACATACAAATTGAACAGGGATTTAATTTATTATTCATTCCCATTAAGGCCAGTTACAGATTGACAGGCCCACAGTGTCAGTGCCCCAGTAGCAGTTGGCATGCTTGAAGTGCATTATTGTTAGATTTGTGTGAAAAAAAAACTTTATCATGTCTGAGACTGATAGTAGCAGTTCTGCTTCTCTGTGCGAACCATATTCTACAGATTCAGACGCAGAATATATGCCACCCCGGCCATCAACAAGTGCTAAAACTAACGCCAGTAATAGTGACAGTGATTATCAGAACAGCGGAAGAAAACGTTTAAGACTCACTTCAAAGTCATCTACAAAAATCACTTCAAATGCATCGACAAATGTATGTTCAAAGGCACCTAGAAAAACTAGTAGGCTGGCTTGTAAAAAGCAGTGCTATTCTTGATGGTACGTATTTTCAAGTCATTAATGTAGTAGACATTAATCATATTGAGGCAATGTGTCAAAGTTGTATGCCACAAACAACTACAATTAAAGGATCCGCAATAACCACAACAAACTTCATCAAACATCTAAGAAAGGTTCACTCAAATAAGTATACAGAATACCTAGAATAGAAGAAGCAAAAACAAGCTTCTAAAAAAATAGACATCCATCTTCAAGCAGACGATTGTAGGAAAGACACAGGTCCATCCACTAGCAAACAAAAACAAATGTTAATGACACGATTTACAACGTCAAATGTGCAACAAAAATATAATCAGAAAACTTTGAAAACAGAATCATTAAATTTGTGGTAGGCACTATGTCTCCGTTATCCATTGTGGAGCATCCCAGTTTTAAAGCATTTTTTGAAGGTTTCAATTTAGATCTACTTTTCAGAAGAACTCTTACTCGACGAATTGGTGAGACTTTTCATGAAAGGCAATCTAAAATTAAAATAGATTTAAGAAGCGTTTCATATATTTGCACGACTGCGGATATTTGGTCAGGTAAGGAAAGAGTTTTTTCGGGGTCAGTTGCCACTGGATAGATGATAACCTGAAACGTCATTCGGTGGCTTTAGCTTGCCAGTGATTCAAAGGTACACACTCGTATGACAGAATTGCCTACAAGCTAAAAGATGTACATACATATGGCATAGAGAACGACAAAATAGTAGCTACAGTTACAGACAATGGTTCAAACTTTGTGAAGGCATTTAAAGAGTTTGGTGTAGTATTACCCCAACAAACGCTAGTAGATGACAATTCTATTTATATGTATTCTTCTGAAATAGATTACACCTATGAAAATACGTTTGACAGTAGTGATGAAGACACTGAAGAAATAACTTTCATCAGCGTTGATAGTGATGATGAAACAGATAATGCTAATACCATTTGCAGATTGTCAGTTCATTTTAGATGTGCCAGTCACACAATTACTTTAATTTGCACCACTGACTGTAATAAAATAATTAAAGCAAATGTGTCATTATGCTCCAGACACATGCAGGCTATGGGTAAATGTACATTATTATGGAAAAAGGCATCACTACCAAAATCAGCAGAAATAATCAATGATACTCTGGGTCACACTCTGCGTTACCCATCGGCAACGCGTTGGAACTCATACTATGACTCAGTAAAACAAATTTTAAAAAGCAAGGAAAAACTCGACACACTATTTCAGAATCTTGGATTAAAAAATAGTTTTACTGCAAATGAGTTGCTATATCTCGTAGAATATACTGAAATTATGGATCAAATGGCAGCAACTTTGGACGTGTTACAAGGAGAGGATAATACTTTCTATGGCATGTTGATTCCATGCTTAGCAAGTTTGAAGAATAAGCTTGAAAAGCTGTTAGTAAAGAATTTCAAGTTTGCTACACCATTAGTTAGAGGTTGCCTAGATGGACTTCAAACCAGGTTTGCTGCTTTCTTTACGCTAGAAAAAAGGTAAATAATGCTGTCATTGCTGCGGTTGTACGCCCTCAATTTAAGGTCCGTTGGTTTGATATAATAAAAAAATGCTGCAATAAAGAAACGTCTTTGGTATCTATCCAACAATTAGTGATCAGTGAATTAAATAAATTTGTTGAAGAAGAACCAACGAATATAGCGGAAAATGAAATAAACGTTCAAGATACATTTTTTGATTTTGGTGAAAGTGAAAATGTTCGTGTTTTTTATTTCGCTGACGTCAATCTTGAGAGTGCAAGTGGTGATGCTAAAATGTTTAACAAGAATAAATCTGAATTAGAATATCTAAAGTATATTAATAAGTAATAACACAAGAAGTAGCTTAGCAATGTTAAATGATTATCAGCTAATAAAAAAAGTGTTTATTAAGTTCAATAGGCATCTGCCTTCATCTGCACCTGTAGAGAGGCTGTTTTCTTTTGCCACTATTATCAACAGTCCAAGAAGGAGTGCACTATCGGACATACATTTTGAACAACTAGTAGAGGAAAGTAGCCGATTATCGGATAGATGCCTAATATCGGATACCTTAGAATTTCAGAAAATACGCACTACCATCTAGGTATTTTGATGTAAACTGGAAGCTTATGTCAATAAAATAAACCTATGAAAATTTCACAGTCCTGCATTACCGACCGTAATGCCAGTTTAAAGTTCATGTTTTTGATGGCTGTCAAGTTTTTGTAGCAGTTGGTGGTTTTACGAAATTTATGTCAAAGGTAATAATCTATTTCAGATATCGTAATAAATCAAAACAGATATGAGAGAACCAACAAATTTAAATACCTAGGTTCAATAATTAACGAGGAGAATGAAATAGGGGAAGAGGTGAATGCGCGAATTGTAGCGGGTAATAAATGCTATTTCGGGCTAAGAGACATACTAAAATCTAGTGTATTATCAGTGAAAAATAAAGTGAAAATTACAAAACAGTTATTAAACCCGTAGTGACATACGCGGCGGAAACCTGGTACATAACAAGAAAAGAGATGAAAAGGCTAGACACGTGAAGGAGAACGATGAATGGCGTATACTAACAAACTTGGAACTGAAAGCACGATACGGGGAAGCAAGTATATCTGCCGAGATCAGAGGTAAACGGATAAGTTGGCTTGGACACGTAGAACGTATGATGCCTTCCGGAGGAGTTAAGAAGATTCTAGAAAAAAAACCAGCAGGTAAAAGAAGCAGGGGAAGACCAAGACTCAGGTGGTTAGAAGAAGTGCAACAAGATCTGGAAATGTTAGAGGGTACAAGATGGAGGAAGAAAGCAAAGAACCGCAAAGAGTGGAAAAATATTGTAGAAGAAGCCAAAAAACTGGAGAACGAATAAGGAATAACCAGAAATCACACGCCCACAACCGCACCAGCAGTTATGACAACTAAGAAGAGGAGACGAGCCCCTCCAGGGCATGCTACCAGGAGGGTTGAGCGCGGGTGACTACCGCGTCTCGCAAAAACTGAAGTTTAGAAACCCCGTTGGGAGGTCTAAGGCCTACAGGGCCTGCCGCACCGTGGAGTGAGTGAGTGAGTGTAATAATCTATTTTATATTTTTATATACCAAAAAGAATCTGCAAATTTACGCAAACATTATAACGCTTTACTTATTTTGTAGCATTCTCTAACTTTTCAATGTAAGTAATTTAAAGAGTTGAAGGTTATGTGCCTAATATCGGATACCCTGGGGTGCTCAATATCGGATATCCGATATTGGGGTTCTCCAATATACGAATCGTCTATTAGCTTTAAATACAAATGTATAATAATATTTCAGATGTCGGACGTAAAAAGAAGACGAACGTGGAATCCAGAATCGATGAAAAAGTTTGTAGCTGCTGTAAAAAGTCGAGAAATGGGATACCTAAAGGCTTCAAAGCAGTTTGGTGTTCCACGCAGTACCCTCGGAGAGTATGTTAAAAATAAAAAGTCTATCGATGAACTCCTGAAGACAAAGTTGGGCCGAAAGTCTGCATTGCCAGAAAAAGTGGAAACTGACTTAGTGAACTACTGTCTGGAAATGGAGAAAAGATTTTTTGGGCTGACTGCGTCTGATATTCGCAGGATGGCCTTCCAATTAGCTTTGCATAATGGATTAAAACATCCTTTTTCTAATGGCAAAGCGGCAGCTGGCAAAAAATGGCAGAAAGGATTTTTAAGAAGACATGCTAATATTACTTTTAGAAAGCCTCAAGGGATATCTGCGGCAAGCGTTAAAGGGTTCACAGAAGCAAACTGCGAGGAATTTTATAAATTGGTAGAATGTGAACTGGAAAAAATAAATTACAATCCCACAAGACTCTATAACGTTGATGAAACGGGAGTTACTACCGTGCAACATAAACATTCCAAGGTTATAAGTCTTAAAGGTAAAAAGCAAGTTGGTGCGTTAACTTCTGCCGAACGTGGAGCACTTGTGACAGTTGTCACATGTATGAGTGCAGCTGGAGGATATGTACCGCCAATGCTGGTGTTTTCCAGAAAAAAAATGAAAGCGGAACTTTTAGATGGTGCTCCAACAGGAAGCATTGCCCATCCGGGTGGATACAACAGGAACTTTTTACCGTATGGTTACAGCATTTTATAGAACATGTTAAACCTAGTGAAGGCAGTCCTGCAGTATTAATTCTAAATGGACATTATTCCCATACGCGAAATGAGGATTTATTTAATATAGCACGAGATAATTCCATTAGCATAGTATGCATACCACCGCACTCAATGCATAAGTTGCTACCGCTTGAGGTATCGTTTATGTCACCATTTAAAACATATTACGCAATGGAAATTGAATCTTGGCTAAAGAACCATCCTGGGAGAGTTATAACAGCTTATCAGATATCAAGTCTAGTAGGAAAGGCATATTTACGTGCTGCAAGTTGTGAAATTGCAGTGAATGGATTTCGCAAATGAGGAATTTTTCCTTTGAAAAAAAATATTTTTCCTGATGAAAATTTGTCATCCATGCACAACATGAACGAACACCATCACCCGCAGTGGAAAGAGTCGAGAAAGAAATTGATGGACCGGTTCTGCAAGAAGAAAAAAACACCACATATAGAACTTTATGGACCTCAAACACCAACTGCCCAAAATTTTGTACGTGCTGCTGATATAAGCCCTTTGCCAGGTTGTTCTTCAACACCCGCTACAACCAATAAAAGGGGAAAACGTGGAGGCACTGCTCTTATAACAGGATCACCATACAAATTGCAGTTGGAAGAAAGTATAGAGAGTTAAAAAAAGGCACTGCCCAAGAACCTTACACAAGAAACCAACAAGATCTTAAATAAAACTCACAAGAAGTCTGAGAAGAATACCCAGAGAAAAAAGAAGAAAAACGTTACGATAAAAAAATTGGAAAAAACAAGAAAAAAGCAAAAGACCAGAGTTCCTCTAGTGACGAAGAGGACGTGGAAATTCTACTTATCGATACAGATGACGATGAAGACCCTGAAGAATATAACGAAGATGCAGAATGTCTCTACTGCTCAAATTTGTTTTCCGAAGATCAGAGTGAAGATAAATGGATTAGGTGCACTAAGTGCTTTAAATGTTGTCATCAAGAATGTGCAGGGGTTGATAACGGCACTACATTCATATGTGAACTATGTTTAGATGGTGAACTAATTATAATTTTCTTTAAACATTTTGTATTTTTATATGTTAGTTTATTTTTATATTAATATAGTATCTATTTTTTAAATTTTAGTAATTTATTTTTATAGGATTGCCTCTATCCGATATTAGGACCACCTGGTATCCGATATTAGGAGCAAATTTTTTTTTTAAATTCAATTTGCCAATTTTCAATTAATAATTAATATTCTATAGAATTATACAGCTTATTACCTTAATCAATTACCAATGGAAATAGGTAAAATAAGGATGATATTTACAGAAAATTATCGTCTAGATCTGTAGTTGTGATTTTTTTTAAAAGTATCCTATATTAGGCTACTTTCCTCTACTATTAAAAAATCATCTGTAATATTCTTTTTGCATGCAACATTTAAAAAGTTTTGTTTTGCGTATTTTTATGTTTTATCTTTATTATTAGAATAACTTTGTTTTTTACACACACGGTGGACCTAACCTTCTGTGGCCGTTTCTAGTATAGATTGTATTTTGTATTGTAGAATACACATCTTTAACTTTTATAAAATTATAACCTTTCATGACTAGCTTATTTGCTGAATGTCTCTTTTTTCCTACATGTTCAATTCAAAATAAACGTGGCGACTAAATAGTTTTTAAACATTGTCGAAATGTTGTTTGGCATTCTTTTAACTGAAATCTATTAATTTTAGCTGTCACAAGTCACTGTCAGGTAAAAGTACTCGTATGCTGTACTCGTAATTTTGGACCACGAGTTGCGAGTACTACTCGTTACTCGTATGTGTTTAACTAATAAGTACTCGAAACGTTGTACTCATGAATACTTTCATCGAGTACTCGCAAAAAAACTCGTGAGTAACGCAGTACTCGGCACAGGTCTGGCTATAGCATGTCAAAGGAACAAACTTATTATGACTTTCTTGTGAAAAAATCACAATAGACTTTGCAGATTTCATAGGTAGGACCATTTTATTTTGTTATGAAATCGTCGAATGTTATTTGCATAAATAGTATCGATACAATGCATACGTCCTTTATATTGATTATTTTAAAGAAATTGATAATTTCTATCTGTTAGCTGATGCCGATGAATATGTTGTGTGAAACGAATCCCCTTCCCATTCATCTCCAGTAAGTCCGTCTAGACAAGACCGCCTTCCTTCATTCATCCCTGTCGGGTTGACTGCATGTTCAATAGAAAGGAGTTCTGAAGAGCTCAGAACTGAATAATATAGACGAAATATAGAGCTCCTGAGTCTTGAACATGCAATGAAAAAGAAATAATACGAAAAGGCAATGAAGATGAAGAAAGAATTTCAGAAAGAAAAATACGTTCACGTACTGTAGAAAAGTCCTCAGTGGTGCCATGATTAATACAGTACATTTCCCTACGGTACGTGAAAATATACATTTAAAAATGAATTTATGATAAAAATAAATGAATTAAAAAAATTAAATGCCAATTAAGCTGTTTGAGTTTTTGATGTGTATTACATCCCATTTTTCTGAAATCGCATGATTAAATTTTAAAAAGACGATTCTTATAATATAAAGTATACTATTGAGTAAGAGAATGTTTACTGGTTACTCATGGGTACCTACACATGTATTTACTATCCGGGACATTACACAGTGTACACTACCCTAGCAGCACAGCCTGATTGGAGCCATGTTGGCTGCAAACCTTGGCAAACATTGGAATGAAACGTTTTTATATATGGTATTTATATTGGACTCCCATATGTATTCTACATTGGCGATCAATATTTATCCTACATTGGTTACAAATATCTATTCGAAATTGCCCACTAATATTTATCCTATATATATGACAAATATATAGTGATGTAAAAAAAAGTAACTACTCTGTACACGAGTACTCTTTTCCCGACAAACATTTTGCGTTTTGATTTTGATGAAGAACTCAAAGAAGGGTTGAAGAATATTTTGCGACAAATGTATTTTTTAAGACTGTCAGAAAATAACAATGAGGAAATGGTAATTCATCAGGAATTTTATAGAATTGCTGCACTTCCTCCAGTATTGATATTTCTCTTTTAATAACAATTTCAAATTTACGAACATAGTTACACAATGGCTTGAAGCTGCACATGATAGCATGATCTTTAACAGCAGTTTTTTAAAGGCAAGGTTGGATGAATGAATTTTTGAAACGTATTAATTTTGTGAGATAGTGGCTATGCTCTTTCACAGTAGTTAATCATTCCTCTATTAAATTCAACAACGCCTATGGAAACTACGAGTACTTTCAATAAAGCACAAATAGGCACTAGAAATAATATTGAAAGGGCATTCGGAGCCTGGAAACGCCCTTTTCTTGTTTTAACTTTGGGGTTACGCTTCAGTTGAAAACTGTGTAAGGTATAGTTGTGGCAATTGTTATACTGCATAACATAGCGGTAGAAAAGAACAAATAAGTTTTGGTAACTAAAGAAGTGGCAGTTCCTCTGGGGGGACGGTGACAGAAAATTATGTACCTGATTTTTAAAACTGCGTACGAAAAAAGGAGGAACCATAAAAATGCGGAATCACGATTTGCGAAGTGTGGAATATTCCCTTTTAGTCAGGCAATTTTCACCGACGAAGATTTTGTGGCGGCGGAAAATACGAGACGTAACAACGAGGCAGCATCAGCGAGTGAACATAAAGATCATCACCCTGAAGTACACTCTGAAAAGGAAGACAATTATTAAGTCAACCTCACGCACAATTTTGAAGATTTAGATTTAGAGCAAACGCCAGAAAGAGAAACTGCCAGTATATCTGCGGTTGCTGACGATTCAACTGTGAGTTTTACAGAGCTTATATTGCGTGCAGTCGAAAGGAAGCATCCTGGGCAAAGAAAGCGAAAGGTAGCTCACTCAGAGGTTCTTGCTTATACACCCTACAAAGAAGAACTGAAACCAGCGTTAGAGGAAAAGCAGAAGCCTAGGGTACCGAGACCAAAGGAACTCGTCAAGAATTCCAAACAAGCTGACCCTCAAAGGGGCAGGTTCTGAGTGCACATCATAATCACAAAGCTGATGGCGCTGCGTGCATTTTCTACAGGTAAATGTTCTCGATTACCGGAGAAAATTGGATCCGTTGCATGACATGCCAGGAATGGGGACACACAGATTGCGCAGGTGTTGACTTGAAAACTAAAGTCTGTATTTGTGATTTGTCAGAAGGTACTATGAATAGTATGACGTACCCACCTGATATGTTTTTACCTAACAGACAAACTATTGTTTATTTTATTTTGCTCTTTTTTTGGCTTTTCATAGTCATAATGTCCAAGTATTATTGTTTATTTGGTTTGTTTTTTCAAATATTACGTTATTTGTTAGGAATGTTGCATCTTTGATCTTACGTTAGTATCGAAATATACAATAAGTATGCAAACGTTTTTTTTTTGTTTTTATTTCCCCTATAATCGGTTGTACTATTTTTTCGTGTTTACATGCTCAAATTACCCGCAGGGGTGCTTATATTTTACGCAGATGAGGGTATTACGGGCAGATTTGATTAAAACTTACCGACCAGATTTTAAAAATTCTGAGCAATTCTGGGGAAAAATGTCTGCTGATATTGAATAACCTTTACTGTAAAATGAAACTCTGAATTATAGAAACTACAGCCATAATCCGTTAAGGTGCTCATAATACCCGACTTTACCATACCTATTTTGAAACGTTATCTCGACGTAAAACATGCTCGCTCGAATTAAAATTCAAAACTTATTATATAACATGAATATAGCAACAATGATATAGTCCGGCCGCCAAAAGAAAAATCCAAAAATATCGTACTAAGTTTTTTTCTCGATGGAATTTATTTCATCAGGTAGTCTTTTTCACATATCTGACTGATGACAAACTGTCACCTCTGGGCAACTGAAGATATACGCTATTTTCAATAATATTAAAAAGGTTGTGAAATCGCGAATACGAGCATTTGAATATTAAAGGTTTAAATCGGCAATGGGAATTGAAAAACTGTTAAAAAGGCCAATTTAGTTTTTAAATATATAAAAAATATTTTATTCTAGAAATAAAGCAGAAATTAAAAAAAAATCAAATTGAGAAACATTAGTTTAAAGTTTAAACACTATAGAAAAATTGTCCAAACGCACTAATCTTCAATGGAATCATCAATATCATAGTCGTCATCCTGGTTGTCATCCTGATCTTGGTTGTGGTCTTCATTCTCGCCTTCTTCATTATCTTCTTTAACTTCAGCAACATGTTCTAAGTTATTACAACAACCATTCGTACTGCATAAGCAAAACATTGCCTAGGGCACAGCAGCACCTTTGCAGCCACACCTTCTAGTCTTGCATGGAGCGTTGCTTTTACAAGACCATTTAATCAATTCCAGAATGTCAGGAGGTGCAACTTCTGTGTTCTCCGGCAATGTTATGGGCATTAAGCATCTTGAATTTTCATCCTTATTGAAGCCGTAAAGTAGTAGATCCGAATTTGGGAAATCAGAGTCTAGTGACTGTTTCCAAATACAAGTTTGAAGGTGAGCACGCTTCACATTCTCTGCGGAAGCCGCATCTTTTGGAGATAGCGAGCAAGGAAGGGGCAGCTGTGACCTACCACTTTCAATTCTATTTGCCCATAGTTTCACACGGGATTCTGAAGTTGAATTGCACGAAGATTTACCATAGCATGCAGTCATGAACTTTGATGCTTGTTGTATAAGATCAGAAAGATTAGCATGCTGCTCTTCTACCATGAATAAAGATTTTCCACTTTTTAATGTTTTGATGACTACTCTTTCCAATGCAATAATACATAGCAGTTGTATCACATCCGCTAATAGCATGAGCTGCTAGAATATTAGGTATTATGTCTTTATGTTTCATAGCTGATGCTCTAATGTTATTACCGAACGACCATGAACTGGTGATTCCATCAAAACCGAAGTAGATATTTTGTTCAAGTTATAATAGTACAGAAGTAGCAAGAAAACATCAGTGTCATCTGATATGACAATTACCTGTTCATGTTCATCAGCAGCTTCCTGTATTGCTTGTTGAACGAGGATCTTGTCAGCTTTCTCATGTGTTGTTCTTAGGTCTAGCATTCGTTTTACTTCAACACAATAAAGTTCATCCGGCTCTGTGTTTTCACCTCTTAAGACTAATTTGTGTTTGTACGCATACCCAGCATTGTATGTGATATCATTGACAATGCTGCAGCATATGAGACTTATTAACTGCTTCTTGTTTTCTGTTGCACTCATAAGAACCTTGCGAGGAGGCAGTGGTGTTGTAAGTGTAAGTTTGTAAACTTTGCTGGCTTTTCTTGCTCTACTGCAATCTTTGGTGCTATACTGCGTATAGCCACATTTCTCCTTGTTTCTTACTATTCCCGCAACCTCACGTTTTATTTGTTTTGCTATTTTAGTTACAGCGCCAGCGTGGCTCTGATGGTTAGAGCATCGGACTGCGGCGCGGAAGTCTGGAGTTCAAATCCCAGATCGATGCCTGGCGGGCGGCCTACCCAGTCGCTTTAAATAATTGGGAACCTGCGTTCGAAAGAGCAAGGGGTAATAATGCGGCTGTCTAATGCGTGGTGTTCACCACATCACCACGTGTCATGAATTTGACATGCGATAGCCGGGTGTGAGAGCGAGGATACGGAAGCTCTAACCTTCCGCCTTGCAGGCCAAGCTCCTTCATGGGGTGTTAGTGCCTCACCATTATTATTATTTTAGTTACAGCTGCATTTATATAATCGTCGCCATGGTCAGGAGTCTTAAAGTCAATGCTGCCTTGTTGTTAAAGTTATAATATTAGCCTATTCTGGTCAATAGAACACTGTGAGATCACTGCATTGGTCTTTGAGCGCGTTTATCAATTTTGATCGGCTAAGTTTATACCCTCC
>CALNHX010013311.1:0-18268 GCA_940337035.1 Agriotes lineatus
AAAAATAGTGCACCGTATAGGAAACAATTTATTAAATAACTGAAACAAATAAAAATCGTGCAAAACCTAAATTAACTTATGAAATTGCTGGCTATTTGACAATGTCCTTGACCTATCAGTAAATACCTATTAAGTACATGTTACAAATAGCAATCGGCATAACGAAGCGGATTTTAGTTCGTACTCTCTCTTTTAACTCTTCAACGCCGGGTTTAAACTCGATATTTTGAATATTCCCCCCCATAAAAAAAAACAGGGGATTCTTCTACCAATATATCGGTTGGGAAATATTGTATTAAGGCACATTTTCCATGTGCCGAGTAGTGTGTGGGTGCACTATCCTGCTGAACTGATAATTGCATTGTTCTATTTCGGATATTTCAGAATTAGGAAGAAGTTGTTATTTAATACTGGATTAAGGCATTCTGGCAGAAACGCCAAATATCTCTCGCCTGTTTGCGTATTATAAAAAGGGTCCTAAACAATAGCGCCAACAGTTCCTACTCATAGATCTATTTTCTGTGGTATTAAGAATGTCCCTGATACACCCAATGTGGAGTTTTTGTAGAACTGTAGTCCAATCCGATCTTACAAAAACAATGTTGATTACAAAAAGCTTTTTAAACAGATGTAGATAATTACATACTATATGATCTTGTTCTAAAGAATTTAATTTTTATTAAACAATTATTTTTGTAAACTTTAAATTTTTCGATTTTTTCAAAAAACTACGATTTAGGAAAACAAAATTAACCAGAAGTTGTAGATAATTGCATACTACCTATATGATATTGTTGTAAGGAATTTTATTTTTATTAAACAATTACAAAACTTTACTGAAAAAATGAAAAAAACCATAAGAGTAAAGTACCACAATCTTCGTGTAGAACTCATAGACCGGTAGATTTACAGACAGACATCACTTTTAAACAACTTTTTTTGAATCAGAAGACACGAAAACGTATATTTTCGCAAAAATCTCTAATTAGAAATTTGCATGACTACTATACGGAGTAAAAGAAAGTAAAAATGGTCAATAGTAGGAGGGAATGAGAAATATGAAACCGTCCCCATAAATTGTATATATTTTCAAAAAGAAGTTAGAAATATAGTTGCGACAAGTTTCGACAATAGGTCATCTTCAGGCAAATAGTTTAAGAAATCTAGTTACAATGTTTTATGAACATACGATTTTTTCAGGCACTTTTTTCGAGTTTATTACTGATTTTCCTTGCCATGCCAGAGAAGTTATCTGAAAGTAAAAACTCCATTCCGAACAGTTCTAACAGAAAGGACATAAAACTATTTTCGACCTTCCGACAGTATGCTGTATTATATATTTATCTATAAAACACATGAACATTATTGAAAAAATAATTTTCAAATGTAACGATGTTAAACTGGAAAAATATTCCAGTTCACACTAGTGAAGAACCTTCTCAACTTTTGTAATTTCATTTATATCTACATACATGGTAGGCTCCTCTTGTACCGGATGGTTTTGAGGGTAATTTTACACTACATGAGTGTAGTCCCAACTCAAAATTGATATCATTGAAATCACAGCAGTCCAGAAACAAAAAAACATTAAAATTAAATTTCTCGGTGTCTGGAACAGGAATCAGAGTATAAACAACGCTTTTTACAACACCTGTGTATGTTTCTGTGATGGTTAAATACAAAATGTAGGTTATCTATTAGTATTATTTTTGAATTTAATAAAAATCACATAATCATTATCATGAGCACAAATTGTAAAAACGTCATTAGCATGCCTCAACCGAACTGTTGATCTGTTCGTGTGGTGTACAATTGTGTGTTTGGTGGATTGCGCCCCTCCTCCGGCGCCCATGGATTCGGGAGCAGGGAAATTGCATGAAAATGCAAACGAACTGTGCACATGACCGTAAACTTGCGGTCGTTTAATTGCATAAATTGAAACTCATTAGTTACGCTCGTTTTTAATTACCGGGCTAATTACCTGCCCGGTGCTGCCCTTGTTTTCGCTATACTCGCCCTGTATGTTGCACGAAATGTCTACATAGTAAGATTTCGTTCTTTTGAAGTTAATTGTCGCGAAAATGCTGATGACTGGCGTACGCCGAAGATCAAATAATAGCATGCAGAATGTGGGAAGTAGCTTGTTATAAAGTAAACTATTGTTACTGTACATTTTGCAGCAGTTGAATTATCCGTGTTCACCCACGTAACTTGTTTATTTATTATCGAATTTATCCCAAATTTTGCATGCCTATGTAACCTTAAAATTAAACAAAATTAGTTTAAATCTAGAAATCTAGTTATAATAAATTATACTTCATTGACCCACTGCGATTGAAAACCGATGGAATTTAAAAAAAAAGTATTAATGAGACTATCATCAAATTATAGAACTGTCAAATCCATTTTTCATTAAAAAGCTTTTAATTATTTTTCTTAAATATGTGACGTTTACTCGTATTTATTTTAAATTTTTCTTTAATTTTGTGCCCCTGTATTATTAAGAGACCATATTGTGGTTTTCCATGGCACTCTCTTAAATCCAAAATAATTTGATTTTTAAGTGAATTTTTTGACAAAACAGCTTTTTTACATTTATTTTCATGGTAATAGCTATACAATTTACAATTAAAAAAATCAAAATTGATAAGAATTTTAATTACATTGTTAAAAATGGACCGTAATTAAATATTCCCATGAAAGAAACACCTTTTTCTGGGAAATAAATCGTATCACAATTAATTTTATTCCATATGCAAACCGGAGAAAAATCTTAGTCGGGTTGAGCATTGGAGATTAAAAACAAGTCATGGTTTAACAAGTCTATATAGCGTTTGAAAGAATCACAGTATATTTTCAAGTCATATAACTGATCTTTATGTTTCCATGAAACTTAAATTTACAAGTTATATAACGTAGCGAACACGTTTTTATATTTTTTATACGAAACACTGCGATTTCAAAACGAGACATTTCTAGCCCATGCCTGTTCTCCGAAAAAAGAATTATCTAAAGTCGAGGAAGAACATTTGATCGTTGTCATACTTGGTTCGGAACTTGAAGATCACATTTCTCTTCTTCTTTTCAGCTTCTTCTAGTTATCTCCAGTTTTTATAAATTTTGGGTCATGCTTCTCCATGCGAGTATGGCGGGCCTTTTGAGAGTTTTGAGTTCTCAACTACATATGTTAAAAATTGCAAAATTTGATTGGTTGGAGTTTCTTGCTAGGTCGCTTTAGAAGGTGTACATGATTTAAATTTAAAAGCTTTAAACCGTATTGGATCTGCTAGATTATGAATATCCAATCTATGTATTTATTACTGGCGCAATCGTATAGATTACTGCAATTACTTGAAACTAGTACTTAACGGGTTTTATGAACATGGTATTCTTTCTGATTCCGTTGTCGAATTTCGCTAAAAATTGTGGGTTTACTACTGCCTTTCTTTGAGAAGGAACGGGAACGGGAAATTATGACATTTTGAAAAACCATGGAGAAAGATCAAATCTCTAAAAACAAATAACACAAGGAAAACATAAACATACATACATACCTATTATACAAGAAAAACAGTGGGAAAGATATTAGAAAGAACTCCTGACAGAAAAAATACTAGAATCTATTACTGAAGAAGTAGCAAACATGGAGCAAATATTACTAAGCTTAGAGGAAGTTAAAAGTGCAATAAAATCTACAAAAAACAATAAAACTGTAGGACCAGGAAGAATGTCACCAGAGCTGATTAAATACGGATCTCAAAAACTATTTAAAAAGAACTAGAAACATGTCCAACAAAGCTATGAAGGGAGAAGAAATACCTAGTAGATGGACCGACGCATATGTATAACTCCCATCTACGAAAAAAGGGACAGAAAATGCTGCGAAAACTATAGGGGAATCAGTGTACTAACAACGTTGGTAAGAATATATGGAAGAGTAGTTAGAAATTAATTAGAAGAAAGGCAAAATTGCGAAAGATCAGGCTGGCTTTACAACTTGAAAATCATGTATAGATCATATTTACTCCATTCAACAGCTAATGGATAAGAGAAAGGAAAAAATATGGAGATGTACACATGACGTTTATAGACACCAAGAAAGCAGATTATTCAATTCCAAGACTAGAACTATGAGCAAGGAGGAAGAATAAGCTGCAGATTTAAAATAACAAAAGGACTACTACAGGGATGCCCTATATCACCAAGCCTTTTCAAAATATATCTGTAGAAGAAATTAAAAAACTGGAAAAGAAGATGTGAAGGAGTGGGAGTTCTGGTGAGGAGGACGACCAAGTGGCCGTATTGTATTGTATTGTATTTGTATTGTATTTTTATTCATCATAATATACACCGTGGTGCTTAGATATGTCACAATTCCAGTTTAAATATAAAAATATAAAATACAATGCATTTACAGAAATAGTCAACTACAGATAAATACAGTAACAACAAAAATACTAAAGTCAATAAAACAAGACAGTCTTAATTTTCAACAAATCTGAAATCGGAAAGTTCATAGTAGACATTGGCCAGAAGATGTTTTTTAAGCTTAACTTTGAAGAGTTTTGTTGGGGCATTTTTGAGAGTACTAGGAAGCGAATTAAATAATCCTATTCCGAAATTATTTCGTTTAGTGGACGTTAGTCTCTGCTGCGGAACCTGTATATCGCCTCGACTGCGGGTGTCGTAACCATGGGCATCGCCGTTTTTTGTATAATCGCCATAATGTTCTTTTATGTATAATAGATTACAATATAGTATTGCTGACGGTAGCGTTAATATGTTATATTTTTTAAACAATGGTTTACAACTGTCTAACTGACTCGCTCCCGCCAACACTCTCAAGGCTCTTTTTTGTACAATGAAAATTTTTTTAATATGTGTAGAGGTACCCCAGTTTATTAGACCGTACGTCATTACACTATGAAATAATGCGTGGTATGCAGTAATGGCAGCATCTAAGTTTACTCGATTTTTTATTTGTCTAATTACATAAATTGTTCTTGATAACTTAATTGAAAGATTGTCAACATGTGCTTGCCAAGTTAGTTTGTTATCCAAGGTAAGGCCTAAAAATTTGACGGTTTCACAGATATTTTGTTTATTTGAAAATAGTAAAGTGGTAGTTTTATTTTGGTTTAAACAAAGCTTATTCGCCTGGAACCAATCTGAGGCTTGGTTGATAATGTTGGTTTGTAACTGATTGACTAGAGTTTCATCTTCTACGTGGTTTGCAAAGGTCGTATCGTCTGCAAATAAAGTCGTGAAAACTGGGATGGCATTAGGCAAATCGTTAACATAGATTAAGAATAATAACGGTCCCAATACACTTCCTTGTGGGACACCATGTTGAATTGAAGACATCTGGCTATACTGACCTTTGCAAAATACACATTGAGATCTGTCAGATAAGTAGGATGACATTAGTTTTAGAGTTACTCCCCTGCAACCGTAATACTCCAGTTTATCTAGTAAAATGCTTTTTGAGACACAGTCGAACGCCTTGCTTAAATCAAGAAATAGTGCAAAGGAAGATTTTTTGTTTTCCAATGATTCTGTTATATAATTAATGAGATTCAGCACGGCTCCCGACGTGTCCCTTCCTTTTCTGAACCCAAACTGTCTGTCCGTAAAAATATGGTTGGTTTAAAAGAAATTTAGAATTCGAACTGCAATAATTTTTTCTATAATTTTGGCCAAAATGGGGAGAAGCGCAATGGGTCTATAATTGGATGTATCATCAATTTCACCCGATTTATATAGAGGTATAATTTTGGCTTGTTTCAATTTATTAGGAAATATGCCCGTCTTTAATATGATGTTTGCAATATGAGCTATCGGGGCAGATAAACATAAAACATTTTCTTTGTACATACAAACCGATTGATTATATAGGTCTAATGATTTTGACTTTTTTAATGCCTTTATAATATCTTCTACCTCGGATTCCTCAACAGTATATAAGAAGAGTGATTGTTCATTATTTACTGGTAATTTCTTTAGATAAACACTGTGTGAGTACTTTGATGGGGGAATATTTGATAATAAATCGTTGGCTACATGCACAAAGTAGTCGTTGTGAGATTCTGGGGAAATCACACTTACCACTCCATTGCTATTGATATTGTTTACACCTTTTTTTATTATTCTCCATATTGTTCTTTGTTTATTATCAGACTCCAAGATTTCTTTACTGATTTTTTCTTTTTTTAATTTTAAGATTTTTTGTTCGTATTCGTATTTTTTTTGTTTAAATTCAGCCGATAGAAGATCATTATTTTGCAAATTCAATTTCAAAATGTTTCCAAGACGATTTATTTCTTCTCTGGCCGAAACTATTTCTGGATTGGTAAACATAGAGGCATTTTTACGTTTGTTATTTGTATTAATTTTAATGGGAGGAAAAGATAAATCGTGATAATATGAAAAAACTTTATAAAAAGCATTAACTGCGCAGGTTGGGTCAGACTCTCTATATAATTCTACCCAATCTTCAGTTAAGAGGTAATTTGAAAATTCGATTCTATTTCTAGAACTTTTATTTGGTACGGTTTTGTAAACAGAGGTCGCCCGTTTTTGAATAGTGTTAAATTTAATTATTTGAGATTTATGATCAGATATGTGAAATTCAGCCACAGTTGCAAGTTGTGTTTCAAAATTTGTGAAGATGTTGTCGATACACGACTTGGAATTTTTTTGTACTCTAGTAAAGTCGGTGATATTTTTTTGTAATCCAAAAGAATGGAATATGTTAGTAATTTCGATGCTTTCCTTAGATTTAACTGCAAAATTTATATTAAAATCGCCACCAAACACTAGTTTACTATTTTTAAAATATTTAGATATTAAGTCAAGAACATGAGAAAGTTTATTTTTAAAGATATCGATATTACCACATGGTGAACGATATAAAGCCACCGCAACACAGTTCAAATCAGCAAGTTTAATGCCAGTGCATTCAAAATGTTTTTCACTGTTAAGTTCATTAATGAAATTTAATGATGTAAAAACGTGATCAGATCTAGTAAAAATGCATACTCCTCCACATTCACTCTCCAATCGGCAGTAACAAGAAGCTAGATTGTAATTATTTGGTGTATATAAATGTTTTTCTCCATCCTTAAGCCAATGTTCACTAATCATCACCACGTCAAAATTTTGTTCAGTTAAGATGGATTCAAGATAATTGTGTTTGTTTCTAATACACTGAATATTTGCATGCAAAATAGTAATATTACTGGTGTTTTTATTACAAAAGAGAGGCACTGAATGTTTGTCAATGATAGAAGATACTTGCTCTTCTGGGAACGTCGATCGTATTAAAAATTTCGTTTTGGCGAGTAGTATTTGCCATGGCTTTCCCTGGATTGTTGTAGGCGTATTAGATGTTGGGAGGAGACAAATGATTTGTAGGTTGCAAGGCCGTAGCCCAAGATGAAGAAGATCTAGGCTTTACGATACGAAAACTACAGGAGGCATACATTAAAGCAGGGCTAGAAATTAACTTTAACAAGACTGAATATTTAACTACGAACGAAGAAGGAGTAAAAGGTAAAAAGGCATAGAAGTTAGCGAGAGACATAAAAGGAACATTTGGATTTATCGTATAAAAAAATCCAACAACGAAGAAGAAATAAAAAGTAGAATGGTCAAACATGATCATGCATAAGAAATTTACTACTCTGGGACAAACACATTACTAAAACCACAAAAAAAAATAAGTTCATGGTTCAAAGTATAATGAGGCTGAAAACTAAATAATAAACGAAAAGAATGAAGGTAAGATAAGACCAACTGAAATGTAGTACTGGAGAGGTTGTGGTGAATCGATAGAACAACCAACGAAAAGAAGAATGGATATCGAAAAAGATGTAATGCACTATATAGAAGAAAAAAGGCTGACATGATATGGTCAACTTCGAAGCACGGGAAGAGACAGATGGATGGGAAAGATCACACAGAGTGGAGCCCAATGGGAAGAAGAAAAACAGAAAGACCTAGAAGGTTGTGGAGAGATGAGGTAGAGGAAGCGATGGAAAACAGAGGCCTGGAAGATGGAGAGTAGGAAGACGGAGAGGTATGGAGAATCTGGTCGAGGGAAGGCAGTCAGCGTTAGCTGTGAAAACCTACTATATACGTATATGAAAAACCATGACATGAAAGACAAGTCTGAAGATTAAGATTCCGTTAGGAACAACTGCTTGAACAGAATTAGAAATAGAAATTATTTTCGATATTCCGGAAGTCTATTTTATTTTATATCTATAGGACTCGACCGACGCCACTGGAAAAAATATTTTCAAGTGGAACTTGTCAGGCATTGCCTTGATTAACAATGTACGTTTTTTATAATATATTACGAGTAGAAATATTTCTTTAAATTAGATTAAATGTGTGGTATATTATTATGAATGCTGATATACAGCAACTGGTGAAGAACCTTCTCAACTGTTGCGATTTTATACTACGCGAATATAGTGACAACCCAAAACTGATATCATTGGAAGTTCGGAACTTCAGAAACAAAATAAAAATCGCGTCTTCATATAAAAATACATAAAAGTTGACTATCGGTAATGAAGTAAAAGTGATCAAGGCTTTGCATTACATATTACATTAGTATACACTATTTATCCATAATTATTGGTCAACTTTTATGTCTAGTATCCGTGTATCAAATTTCATCCAAATTCATTCATAAATAACGGAGATGGAGGCATGGCCCTGGTCTCATTGTCACCCGGTATATGATCTCGTGTACACCTGCCCAAGTTTATTTCAGTTTTAAAAATTGCTAATTTCGTAGAGGATTTTAGTAGTTTGAACTGCAAAAAGTAGATGTAACAATTATATAGTATTCTATCATAATACAGGGCAATTCTTGACACGTCATCTTTGAGTAAATCGTTTTAGTTATAATATTTTTTTCGATACATCTTATAGTCAATTTATGAGTAGTGTGCAAAACCATCAAGAATAAACTTTTCACATAAGTTGTAAATAATACCTGACTATAGAAAAAGTCTTGCTCAGAGTTATGAAACAGCTGTTTAGAAATGTTATGTCACTGAGAATTTAGGGATGGTCCGCTAATGCGAAAGACATTAAAAAATATTCTCAGTAGAACAACCACATAAATTAATGATGGTCACATTACCACGCACCCTCAGGATCAGCTCGATTTACAGCCAAACATTTTGCGTTTTAAATGCCCAATATTTAATAGAATCCAACTGTTCTAATTTGGTAATAATTTTTTAGAGCTTCAAAAATGTCAGTGTCCTTAATTCACGAGATCGAATGTCAGTGTTATTCGAATTTTATTTTTAATGGTCAATTTTAGTACTTATGATACTTAATCTTAACCTCACTTTAATTCGTTGTAACCGAATTTATTTTAATTCAACTTTATCGCTGTGTAAAAAGTGCACTAGTTTAACCCCATTAAACCTGAAGCTCTAAATTCGTTATTTTAATGGACTTCTATACATCAAGACAATTTTGTCATTATATTATCTGAATGTAACCTAATAAGATAACCTCACTTTATGTAACAGTTTAATGTCATATTTTGAAAACCTTGCAGTAGCTAATAAAATCACTTTCATACTTGACTTGACAGTCTTCAAGGTCGGTCTCCAATGAAATTGTGATTTTGGGTGAACATTATACCGACAACTACGGTATCACCTGCGATCCAGCAAACTTAATAGATTTAGTAGATGGGGTTAGGTTAATTTCGAAGTTTTACAAGAGAATATTCAAAGTTGATTTTTTTACGATTAGGTTTAATATACTGTTACCGCTTATGCTATTTTATGTTTCTTTTATATATTACGATCAATCAACTTGCTTATTATGCAGGATCTTAGTTTATCCTTTAAAATTATTTTTACTCAAATTTTGTTATTTGTATGAGACTAAAGCTAGGCAGGTGTCTGTGATCATGCCGAACTGTAGTGTTTCTTCTAAAAGTTTATTTTCGCAACCACCTTGAATGTAGCTGTCGAAGACTTACAAGAAAATACCGTAATATTAGAAATTTTAAAGGAGAAATCCGAAAGTTACTTAACCTCTCAAAGACGGGATTTTAATCTTCTAATAATATTCTTACATGCTTGCGGTTTATGCATAAATTTGTCTGTGGTTTCGAGTCTTATGGCTGAGAAATTTTACGTCTTTCGTGTTTACCTCAGTAAAATTGAGAGTTCTTTTTAATGTAACAATATTTTTTTCTGAAAAGGCTTTAAGGGGACTGCGTTAATTCTTTTCTTAAAGAAATTGTTCGATACTGTCGTATATCTAATACAAAAAAAATCCAAATTTAATCTCGCATAAAAATACGCCAGTTGGCTGAAACGGAACTGCTGTAAGCAAGTGGATTTTCCAGGCTTAGTAGTTTTCCAATTCGGTACCAAGTGGAGCAAGGCCGAAGAAAAAATAATCACAACACTGCATTGTAGCGATGCGGGTTACTATTCATGTTTTATTTCCAATAGGTGCCTAGTACAAGACCATCGGCTGTTTACGAGAGTAATTTGTTATTATCGAGCACAAAAGCCTCCAAAAGTACGTGGATGGAAAGGTTTTAATTGGGCAACAATTAGAACAAGGTTCTCCTCGCGTAAACAAACTATTTTGAATTTAGGATGAGGAGCGATAGGCTCAAAGTCAAGTTCAGTCGAGAATTACTTCATGTTTTCCAGACGAGGGTGTGTCGACATTTTTATCCTAGTTATTTTCCAGAGAGATATAACAGTTGAGCAAGTTTGTATTGAGATTTTTCTCCGCAGTGTTTGGAAGAGTGAAGTCATGTGTTTTCGATTTCACCATATTTTCCTTGACTCTAATTCCCATATTTTTACTTAGACACGTAAAATTTTCGTGTGTTTGCATCAGAAGCTTGTGAAGGGAAATATTAATTTTTGAGAGTGGGATATGTTCTACGTGCGAGTCGTAACGTTTTCTATCTTTGACAAATGTATTCGGTTTTATTGAGAAACTAGTTTTTAAGTAGTAATGGACAACCACATGGAAATTTAATTTGTTTTGTTGTTACGTTATCAGATACAGAAAATACACTAAGGATGAAAGGCATACCGAATGACAATGAGAACAGGGCCATGCTCATATCTTCTTTATTTATGAATCGATTTAGATACAATTTTATATGAAGATCCTAGAGATAGTTTCTGATTGATTGATAGATATAGTCAAAATGGCCGACTTCCGGTTTCACCGGAAATTATACCAACTTGGATTTTTTAAATGGATTACCCTGTATATTTTATGTTTTTCAGAATCTCCAAGTTACATAAACTAGTTTCGCCAAAATTTCATTTTTTCAAATAACACAATATTTTTTGAACTTTTATTTTTTATGATAGAAGGCTGTGACTTGAAAAATATGTTCTAATTTACTCGAGCAACTAATAATAATAACTATTTTATCAATGAAGTCAATAACAAACGCTTAATAATAGAACCAAATTTTCTAAACACGTTTTTTAAGAAAAAGTCACTTTTTTTAAATGGCACCTACTAAGAGCCATCTTGCAATTAAACAGAAAATTTAATTACCAATCTAATGACATGCATCATGCACTACTTTATCTTTATCTAAAATTGAAGAATAATTAATTAATAATTTTTTAAAATATTTCTGTGCAATACCTAAGCAAATTCGTTAGCACTGTTGTATGTAATTTGAGTCGTAGATTGAAAAAAACATAAAATATATATAATGATTCATTTACAAAATCAAAGTTAGTGTCATATCTAGTGAAACCGGAAGTCACCATTTAGATTATACTTGTATGTCAATCCTAAATTGTGTCTAGTATCCTTGTGTCAAATTTCATCCAAATCCATTCATAAGTAACAGAGATAGAGGCATGACCCTGGTCTCATTGTCACCCGGTATACATAAATTTGCTTATTAAATGCAACAATCTTAGACTACTTCTTTGGCGTAATGTGGATGATTTACTCCTATTTTCTATTAAATTATCGACGTACTAGCAGATTATGTAAAATAAATTCATACTTTTTCTGGCTGACCAATGTATCTTTGGGCGTCTTAAAAGATTGTACATCTTTAACATGGTTGTTAATTTACGTTGACCTGTTATAATTAGATTTTTGATTATTAAAATATTACTTAGCTTTGGTCACGCGTAGACACATTGATTTAGGTTCGGGGCTGATTTATTTTTCCCGGATTTAAATCGGTCCTCATGCATAAATTTACAGGCTGGCGACTTACCAAAAATGTCGTACTGCCCCTTCGGTCTAAGAGTTGTGAATTAGAAATGCTACACCGGGGACGCAAGTAAGTTAGCGGCCCGTTTCACTTGGCATGTGGTCACACACACTCGTTCGCAAGCACTGAACAGCCAAATTGCATAGTCATTCATGTAAACAAGCATAAGCGAGCACTACTACATTTAGCAGCGCGTGTTCGGGATGATAGTACTTATAGAGGGTTTTGCGGCCTCGCGGTGTACCGACGTAGCATTTAATAGAAAATCGGCGATGATCTTCAGGTGCACCGGCGATGATCTAGCGCCCATTAGTCGACTGCTAACTAGACCAATGCGTTCCAACTCATGTGAGTGTGAATTGCAACTGCTGTTACAACTCCCTCAGAAGATTAACTTTACAAGACATTTATGGGAAATAAGCATGTCACAGTATTCAGGTGCGCTTCTGGATCACTGATAATAATTGATTGTCAGGTTAAACGTTAGTGGCCATATCGCCGGATGTTTGCTATTCCCAAGCAACTAGTGCATTATATGCGATACCGATTGGGCACCAACCCAATAATAAAAATAAGCAACGACGTAACAAAAAAGCTCTCTACAATCAATGCAGCAATACCAACGATAAACAGTGTTGACGTCGGCTGCAGAATAGGACTACTTACAATTTTCATTGTATCTATTGCAGACCTTATCCTTTCTTTTTTATTAATCAACATACTTACCACAAGTAACACCTCGAAATCACATAAAAGCTTAAAGTAGAAATACTTAGAACCTAATATATTTAAGCTGTTGATTTATTTAATCGCTTATAATAATAAAAATACCCATAAATAAGATACTGCAACTTTTACAAACAGAAAATAAAAGGGTGCTAAGTAAATACTATAGCATACTTTACAGTTTTATAATTGTTCTTAACGTTTTGATTTCATAAAAACTTCGACAAACTAATGTTGAATTGTAAACATCTTTCCCATTTTAAATAAGAAATGTTAATGATTTGGATTTAGATAATTAATTTTATTTTTAAATTGTGGATTATTTCGTTCACAGTTTTAATAACAACTGTTGTGCTATTTAACATTTGATAAATGAAACATTTATATTAGTTAATATTTAATGAATACAGCAGAACTCAATTAGAGCGTCCTGTCGGAAGCAGCGTTTTGATCGCTATAGCAAAGTAACTTTATTCGCGATTCTATACAAATTGGTGGCGGCTTGTGCGAACATTAAGGACATAGTGGGCAGGCAGGTACCTTGATGTAGTGTGCTGTCAAGTAGCTGTCACAGTATTACAGTATTTGTGTTACTTTTACTGTTCATTCGCTTCAAGACTTAACTTGCACTGCTTTTTTTACTCATCTACTCTACTCTTTTTTGCAATCAACTACAACAATTACTGGATTTGGTTACTAAACTAAAGTATTCTACATTTAAAAAATCAAGGTGCATTATAGGTTACAAGGGAAATTGCCTTGCATGTCCCTATGTGCGTACTAGCCGCCACCAATCTGTATACAAGATGCTTTATTACACATTTTACACAGAAAAATCTCCACATACATATAGATTTGTGTGTATGCACACACCCTTAGGTGTATTCTGTACATATACAATTGCTGTTTTTCTTGAAGATACAATTTATAAACACAAATATGTATTTAATATTTAACTAAAAAGGCTGTAATTGTCATTTCTAAACATTTTTCGTAGCAAACGCATCTTTCACTTTCCGATTCTAACACACGACATTTTTCTATCACTCAGTCTGAAAACTGATTGTATAACACTGACTGCATCGGGTTGTATACAAAACCACCGATGTTGATCGCCACCGATATGGATTACCTCCGACTCTTGACAACTGTATTGAACACTACCGACTGAAACTACTACCGACTTGGTTTACTACCGACATTTAAAGGTTGTAACAAATATATGGTATGTCACCGAACTAAAATACCACCGACTTGGTGTACAGACCGACAAGTGTGTTTACTCGGTCGACAATAAATACCTACGCTTATTTGGATTAAAATTTACATTTCGACTATATTTATAATTGTGAATAACTTTTGTAAATAACTTTAGTTGATAAAACTAAGCTTACTATAATTTTTAAATTTTTGCAGTTATTTTTTGTCGCAGTAGGCCACTGTTTTGCAGTAAAATTATTTAAAAACTATAAAAATAATTGCTTCAACGGGCAGGTAAATCGACCAAAATTTTAAATTGATCAGAAATAAATATGAAAGATACAGGGGTGTGAAGGTGAGACGTTAAACACGGTGCATATTAAACAAAATCACAATATTTTGAGTTGTTTTGTGGGTAGTACGAAATTAAACGCAGTCGCCTGTCTTATATAACATATAACGCTCTAATACTTACAGAATTTTAGTAAAATTTGCTTACTGCCCAAAATTCGCCATACGCTAATCAAACAAGATCGCATTTCTTTTAATTTAAGTCTATGTACGATTTAAAACATAATACTGACATTTTATTACAGTATAAACAATTTACTGATGAAATATGAAGTCTTTCAGCAGCTAGCGGTACCAATTACTTCATAAAGATACTGCAGTTGCTGCCAAATTATTAATAGAAGGAATTGCAAGTTCGCGGTCGCTCGCGGGAATTGATTACCCTTGAGAATGAGCCCTGCCCTGCCCTTCTACAGGGCAAAACGCGTTCACCTCTCTCCCTCCCTTAATAATTGTCCTATCGGGTTCTTAGGAGGCTCATTTTCAAGGGAAAAAAAATTGCAATCTGCTGACAAAAAAATTGTCTCCCACTCCACTCCTTCACCGCGAAAATAAAGAAATAAGTAAAAAAGTTCGCCCCGATCAAAGTTTTTTTATTGTTTTCCCTCCCCCTCCCCTCCTAATTGACCTAGCGACTTGAAATTTGGACAAACTATTTTGATTGTGATTACCTAACAGGGGAAAAAATAAAGTCGCTAGGTCAATATCTTCCCCGCGAAAAACGCGAACAGGGCCCGCGGAGGGTTTCCGCCGGGGCGAAATTCCGGGTGCAGTTTTTCGACCTTCAAAACGCAATATCTGGCGAACCGCTGGCGCTGGACCGATTTCGACCAACCAAAGTTGATTTTGTTTGTATTTGCGAGCCCTTCATTTCATCCCCTATAAACTGTTCCGATCGGAATAAAACTCAGCGAGTTATTCGCGAAAAACCCGTTTCCCCATATCTTTGAACGGTAATTTCCCCCCCCCCCCCCTCGCACTTCCGGTAGTCTTCCCATAGTGATCACCTGAAAGAAAGACCCCGACTCTATGAAATCACAAAAAAATTCGAAAAGAGAGAGTTCGTTTTTCGGTTTTTTTTTCGCAAGATCTACTCCACTATTCACTTCTTCAGTTTTAGTGTTGCCGTGAGACCAGACGAGACGAGATTTAACCATTCTCGATCTCGATCTCGAAAATTCTCGAACGGCGATTCTCGATCTTGAACTCAATAATCTTGATTCTGTAAATTTAAACATCTGCTGTTCGTACCGATTGTGGCTGTGGTTATTTTAGGCTAACCCTAGTGAAAGTTTAAGTCTTATAGCTAACTGTTCTCTTTGGTTATTGTGCAGGTTTTAAAAATAAATACTATTGAAAACTGTGGAAATCGAGAATTTAGTTAATTCCGTATCGAACATTTGAGAATTTGATTAATAGTAATAATAGTTTATTCCCAAAAACATGTGTAACAAACTTGAGGCTTTTGAGATGTGGACATGCAGGAGAGTCTCAAAAATACCTTGGACAGACAAAGTAACAAACAACGAAGTATTAAAGAGACTAAATAAAGATAAGAAAATTTTAAAAACTATCAAAATAAGAAAAATGGAATACCTCGGACATATTATGCGACATGACAGATACCGTATTCTGCAGCTTATTATACAAGGAAAGATATAAGGCAAGAGATCAGTCGGTAGAAGAAGAACTTCATGGCTCAGAAACTTAAAGGGTCTCCAAGGTTCAAGTAGCCCTTATGATAGCCAACCTCCGCTAGGAGAGGCAGCGAAAGAAGAAGATTCCCAAAATATACACAAAGAATAGAAAATACAGAGAGAATATCGCACGTTTTGGCGGCATTACTATTAACAGATCGATTCTACTATGCTTTTACGTGGGTTTTAAAAATACTGTTGAAAAACTGTGAAACTCGGGAATTTGGTTAAACTCGTGTCGCATAGTCAAGAATTTGATTATTCTCGTCTCGAAAATTCGAGATCGAAATGTTAATTTCGAAACAAGAAGACACGCGATCCAGAATTTTCTGGCCTCGGCGGCGTTACTAGTAATTTTGCCCTAAGAAAACCAGGTAATTAACTCACCATCACTTCTCACACAACCTGATCTTCTTTGCCTGACCTTTTCCTTCACCAAAACATTTCAAAATTTTGCTTTTCTTCCTTGTAATTGTTCACACAGTTGAATTTATTAACAAAAATTTCCGTAACACCCACTTCCTGCTTGCGACGGTTTTCATAGTACTCATCTACTGTGTCCTCCAAAGAAAGGGCTTTCCATTTATCTCCCAAAATTTCAAAATATAACTTACGATAGACGGGACAAATGTATTCAAACGTTTGCTACCACGAACTGAATAAACTGGAAACTGTGCACAGATTTTCTAAGAATTAGGTAAGCGTTAAGTCCTATAGACACAGTTAGTAACGAGAATAGTGCCTGGGAACAGAGGATTATAGATTTAAAGAATGATCGGCGTTGAGGGTTGGTAAACCCTTGGTAACAGTCGAATATAGCCAGAATATTGTGTGAATATGTCTTACATTGTGTGCTATAGTAAATTCCAGGAATTAAAAAAATTGTGACTGTATAACCGAGTTGTTACTACAACGAATGACGTTATAAATCTTTCTACTGTAGTATTTTTCGTTTTGCTAAATAGCTAGGCCTTTAGTTTCACAAGAAATCTTAGATATTTGTCATTTTACAAGATTCTGTCGAAGTGGATTATAAAATTAATGTAAAAATATTAGAATTTTCTGTTCCATTATAATCTTAAGAACTCAAGGAAGCTATAAATATCGTTGGCATATAATGTCATTAATAGTTATTTATGGTATAAGTGTGTAATGGTACACGCGTGCCATACACAATTTTATCCAACAAGTAGGTACCGATAGATCAAATACGTAATATGTCGTATGTGGTTTGTGTTATACGTTTGTCAGTATTGAAGTGTATTAGTCTCTGTCAAATTCGAAGTTAGTAGGTTAGGTTTTGTTTGCTATTTGACACAGACTTACGCAAAACATAACCTGCAAATCTCGAATTTAACATACCTTGACAGTGCTGCCAACAATACAGTAGTGAGTGACCTGGTTTTTATCTCCCTAGTGGGTTATGGTTTAACTCATAAGTAGGTTATGAACCGCTTTAGAGGTCTAAAATCGGTGTTGGATAAAAAATATATTTATTCAATTCTTACGGTTAAAATTGTAGTTCAATTATTAATTTCAGAAGCATGAAATAGAGTTTTATCTATGCATGTCACTCACTACTGCATTGTTGGTAGCACTGTTAAGCTATGTCGGGATTTGCAGGTTAAGTTTAGCGTCAGTCTGTGTCAAATAACCATATATGTAATACTTACTATATTGCTAGCGGCTCTGAGTGGGAAACTCACGAAGGAAGTGAGACAGACAACCAACTCTTCAATGTATAATGGTGAGCTGTGCGCAAGCGCGGCGACGTCGTCCGCCAAGTTTAAAATTCGCTTCTAAAGGCGGAGTTCGAATTCTCACTCATGCGCACGAGACGCGTAATGCTCAGAGTGAGACTATGTCGGCGCCGTAATGTTTTCGGCCGTTCCCAGGCCCTACTAGCAATATATGTATAATACATATATGCAAATAACGAACAAAACCTAACCTACTAACCTCGAATTTGATATAGACTGACAATACACTTCAGTACTGCCAAACGTATAACACGAATCACAGGCGACTCTAA
>CALNHX010013312.1:0-18265 GCA_940337035.1 Agriotes lineatus
TTTAGAGCAGTCCCTCAGGATAGCTAGGGTGCAGAAATTAGCAGCAGGAAGGTGGCGTCACCTGAAACCGTTGCCCGACGAGGTAGCATCCAGTTGCCAGGTATTTACCTCAGCTTCCAAGTGCCGCAGGCCTTTGAAATCAAAGGCTTTATCAAGAGCAGGCTTTTTAGTAGCCGTACGTGTACGAGCTCGGATTTCAAAACATCTACGGCTCTTATGATACTCATAACATTACGAGATACGTTAATAGCTATAACATTAAATACAGTAAATATACAGTAAATATAACTTTAGTCCTATATTAATTATGAAAGCGCTAGGCTTGCATTACCAAGTCCTCGGTTCGAATCCCATAGGGGCCGAAATTTTTCCGCAGCGTTGGCGATTGGAATCGAGTCCGGTGAAACCATTCATAGTTGGGCATCAAATTAACTGTGCTCTCTACTCACAACCACAGACCTAAGAGATCAGTAACAAGGTCAACACATCACCAAGCCACACACATCACACAATGGTTGCTGCCCAAGCACAAAAGACGCGCTCCAACTTTGTAATCCGAATCCGGGGCAGGTTGAGCATTGAACCGCCAGACGCAAACGTATAAAGCACCGCAAAGTAAAATGAGGTTACCGACAATACATACATACATTAATTATGATTTATCTTGTATTATTTATCTATTTATTCCAAATAAGGTATCGATTCCTATTTTTATTCCACAATTATTACTTCAAAATCATATGTAGAGGTAGAGAAGTAGTAAAATATAAAAAAGTAGGTATTCGACGAATTAATGACGCTTTGGCTGTCCTTATCAGCACCAACATTAATCAATAATCGTCAACTGTTTAGTTAGGCACCACATCAATCATTAAATAAATTTCCTAAATATTCACTTTCCAGTTGGTTAATATTTTTGGATTATTTTAGTGAAGATTAAAAATAATTTTAAGTTTTACCACAACGTGCTTAGAAGCCGTTGTACAAAATAAGCTGAGACTATCTGTATCTTACCATCTTAATTCGTCGCTATGTGAAACACTTCATCAAACTTGAACATCTGTGCATCTAACCAAACGAAGAGTTGTAAGTACTACCTAAGTAAAATTTTATAAAATATGAGTGTTATGTTTTATCTGTATTTACAGCTGATAAACACGGTAATTAACAACCTTACATTTTGATATCTAAAATTCATTACTTATATTTAGTTCTGGTACAGACAAATTTCCAATTTTACTATTAACTGGGGAACTGGTATTCTGTAGATGCTTTTATCACTATTTTTACTTCCTTTTACAATAAATCAAGAATTGGATTCACCCCAAAATTCGAAATTGAGTTTTCAACAGATCTTCACGTTTTAGAGTCCCCTGACCCAAAAAACATGTTTTTGTTCATTGGTCTGTCTGCCTCTGTGTGCGTGTGTGAACAGAATATCTCAAAAACGAAAAGGGGTATGGCGTTGAAACTTCATATATAAGTTTTGTGTACTAACTAAATGCGACATAAAGCTTTTGAAGAAAATCGTATAACCGGAAGTATGGTGTTTACTCTTGTGATTTTTCAGTTTGTCTAATTTAAAAAAAAACGATTGTTTTCAAACTTTACATTTTTATTACATTTTTAATGTGTCTTAATGTGAGCTAGGTGATTTTCCAGTTAAATACTTTTTTTTAACTTCAACTAACTCTTTTGTACTGTTTCTGTAGAATTTGTAATTCTTGCAAATTTTTGTAAATGCATAAAAATTTTAAAAAAATTGACTAATTATAAGATCACTGTAAAAGGAAGTTGTGTGCTTGTATCACACCAGATTTTTATGTTTAAATCAATGGCGTGACTCTTGGATCAGTAGTCAGCATGCTTAACTGCTGAGTCAACCAACCATGTTCATGTTACAGTTACATGCAAAAAATCTGTAAAGGGCTTTACTCAGAACTTTCCCCGAAAATGCACGTTACAATTACTAAAAAACTAGGGATAAAAACATCTTAACTTTTTTAACAATACTGAAACAATAAAAGGAAACACTTGGTAATGCGAATTATATTAATTTCCAAATAAAAAATATTTGCGGTAGTGAAAATCAAACTACAGCGCCTGTGAATGCGATTTCAATTCTACCCGTGTATCGCACACGCTCATGGAGACCCTCTCGCGTCTGTGTAATGAGCAGCGGTATTAAACAGAATGCACTTATTTTTGCCCCTTTTTGACTGTGTTTTACATTTACCCTGTATTTGTTGGGTCCCATTTTCGTCAAGTGTAAATTGTGAACTATGTGCAAATTATTATTTGTATCTATTTCTTAATTAAAAACATAAACAAAACATTTGTTAAGGTGCTCACCCTGTATATCTTGGGTTCAAAATGTCTTTTTTCTTCAAGAGCAAAAACCTGAGCTATGCTCAAAATATTACTTTCATGTAAGTAAGAGTCCTTGAGTGAAAGCAAAAATAGACAGTTTTATTTTTTAATGTTGCTCACCCTGTATATATATTACCGACATGTTCTCAGTTTCAAATCAGGAAGACCTATACTCTGCTTGTAAAATATCGGCTTCCTCCAACAGACAGACAGGACAGACAGACAGATGAAATTGAGAAAACCTGTTGTTCGTCATCTATGGACCCTGAAACGTGAAGATTTTTTCGCGATTACAATACTTCCTTCGTCTTTTAGACGAGGGAAGTAAAAAAGGATGTACTTTTTAAAGTGTCCACCTTATATGTCGAGAGTAAAACTCTGAGCTATGTGCAAAGTACAACTTTATTTAACTAATAGTTCTCGAGTTACAGCAAAAATAGACAGAATTTTATTATTTTAAAGTGCTCATCATGTATACATTTGACCGTAAGTATATTCGGTTTCGAGCAAGATAAACATGTAATCCGCATGCAGAATATAGTTTTCCTGCAAAAAAACAAACAGACAAATAGACCGACAGACAGACAGATAGGCAGACAGAGAGGCAGACGAACAGGCACACCGACGGAATTGAGAAAACACGTTTTTCGTCATCTAGAGACCCTGAAACGTGAAGATCTGAAGAAATCAGGGAAGGTAATTTTTTCACGATTACAATACTTTCTTCGTCTTGAGCGAGGGAAGTAAAAAAAGTCAAATAACGTTTGTCGATATATTATTTTCCGATTAAATAGGTTTCAAAAGCATTCTTCCACACCGAGATAAAAATAACCTCTAAATAATTGTAGGTGTAAAATAAACAGCAATTTGAAAGCTTCACATAAATGCTACTCAAAGTATTTCCAAATATCTATTATTTCAGATGAAGTATATTACTAAACAATAAAGTAATAGCATGAAAAATGCATACGAAAATAAAAAGATACACTTAAAGATAGCAGTAACATGAAATAGGCAAGTCAGCGCCAACGTGACCCCTTTACATTTTCCTATTGAAAAGTCATGCTCTCAACCCCGATTATGGTTGAATAATGTCAATCTGTGCGGCCCTCTCGAAATTATAAATTTGTTCTAGTTGACGTGGTATTTGAATAATACTGCCACTTAAATGCCAAATTCAGAACGAGTAGAATAGCAATAAATTGAAACAATTCTTTCTACATAGACAAGTGAATTACTTAGGCAAATAATATGGATAGTTATTAATAAACAAAGTGAATAGGTACTCGTGTTGAAATTGTTATTTTATTAACAATTTATTAAAATGTGAGATAATAAAATTGTTAAACGCAAGTTTAGTACTAGGCGATATTTGCTTGGTTAATAAAATCAGTACCAGGGTATGCTTTAGCATATATTATGCGTCATTACTCGATAACAGTTAAGATATTACATTGCAAATTATTCTACGTTATGAAACAACTACTCATTATATTTTTATTCGACAGCAGTTTATATTTGGACACTCAAATTTGTTTCCAAAGTATTACTCCAATTTATTGTACATTCTGTCTGCAATTAAAATATATTCAATCTCTTTCTCTGTATACATAAGAAAATTCCCCGTTCTAACACATTAGGGTCGCATGAGCTGATTGTAGATGATACTAGTAGCAAAGCATCTTGCTGGGTGGTCATCCGACACGTGACGACGGGAGTTGTAGCGTAATTTACAACTATTCTATAATCGATTTTAATAACTGTCCATAACACCGTTGAAGAGGCTTCCTGAGGATATGATTGCATATTTCATTAAGTACACAAATTTCACTTCTAGTGATAAAAATGCCCAAATGAAGATTTCAAATCTGACAATCTAGATGGCGATTAATCCCACAAAAAGGATCCTGAATTGTGCAAGGTATTCAAGTCTTTCAACTCTACCAGTATATAACATTAATGAGAAGGCCTCCAAATGACACAAAAACACGTAATGAAAAAGGCAACGATCGATACAGTTTGATTGTAAATTCCAAGCCAATGGATTTACTGCTTTATTGAGTGAAATATATTGATACATGTTTTGTAGTTCTAGAAGCGACTATTTTGGATAAAAAAAGAAAATCCGACTTATGGTTTAAGAAGAAGATAATTCATATTTTCCTTTTTAAATGGAACATACTACCCATATGTTGTTATGTTTTTTAAAGTGTAAAACAATCATAGGCTTAAAGTTGCGGACGATTTTGTTGAATAGGTATTGAAATAGTCTTCTGGTAAATCTAAGAAGAAATATTTTTTACAATATAATTGCGCTCCATAGTGATCATTATTCTCATTGTGGCCCTCTAGTTATCTATTGTTGGATATAGGCTTCCTCCATGGTAGTCCAAGTATTGTAACGTTTCTCCCAGCAGAAACGCGTTTTTCGGAATTAAAATTAATTCGCGCGTTTTCCCCTAGCGATTTCTACGTTACGCGTGAATTTTTCGCCCGCGCTGCCAATACGTCATCAAGAGATCCCCGCTCCACGTATTGCGCTGCTCCCCCACTTAGAATGCCTGAAGTGGTTGCTAGACGCACGAAGCACGAAGAGGAGCCCATAAAAAGCTGCTTCGCGGGGCACTCAGGACAGACTTCATTCATAGACATTCATTCGCATTCATTCCCTCCCTTCATTCCCTTCCTGTTCCTGTCCGACCGTTTAAAGAGATTTTCCCGTCTATACTTCGGATCCCGATATCCATTAGTATCTTCCCCTGGCTACAGTCGAACCGATGCCTCCAATCTTGGGGACCGTGTTCCTAGCCAGTATTTTAATTAAGCCCGTTCCCCGAAGAATCAGCTTTTAGAAGCGAGGTCTCACGAGTGGGGAAACCGTTTCGCTGATTAAACTAACATCTGTTAAAATCCTGAACTAATAATTGTACCTACTAGAATTTCCTGGAGGACGTTGGCCAATAATTATATCGAAATGTTCTGGAAGACATATTCGAAGCGAGGGTTTAACAACCAGGCCGTTTCATATGTCGATTTCGTAATACTAAATAAAGGCCGACTCGTAGCCGACCTCCAAGGCCCTGTTAAGATTGCATTTAATATCTGTTTGACTACAGGATTGTACTCACCGTTCCCGCTGTCACCAAGAGCCCCAGGTGGATAATCGCCGTCGACTTCCCAATCCGTCGCATCCGCACAAACACCAACACCGCCGCATCACCAGGACTTGCAGCACAATCGCGGTGTCGTAAGGCGAAAAACATAACATATAGGGCATTCAGTAAACACCAAAACATTTAAATTTTTTTGAAGTTGGCATGTGCATATAATTTTTGTATTAGGGATTCTGTATTTAGTTTTGCAAAGGTTTCCACACCTGCATACAGGCATATTTGAATTTAAAAATGACAATTAGTATTTCTCATTGTCAGTGTCAAAGTAGATATTTTTCTAGAAATTCTCACCTGAACTTTTATAAAATGTAATAAAAATACGTATTAGTAAACGCTACGTCAATAGTATCCAACACAGTAATTGTTAATACCCTTAAAAGTAGTTAATTACAACATTTATGACAGATGGGAAGTAAATGTCACACCCTTAACCTATTTGTTTTAGTAACTTTCTGTAAGTACATTCCTCGACAAAGATAAATTCTGGAAGTACACTCATGAAATTTTGGAAATCAAAGGCCACTTTGTGTTTTTATGTTTACTGAACAGACTATACTCGAATTAACCTATATTTGCAGCTGCACGCGGTTTCAACGTCGGACGTGACATTCGAGTCCGAAGGTTGGCACCACTGCAAATTACTTTGGGCAAATCGTCTTCCCTGCCAGTGGCGTTCCGTCGATTTCTGCGGAAGGCGGCCAATCGGACCTTCCACACACAGATGCAAAACGGGTTGCCGGGGCGTAAGGAACTGGCAACTGGACGCCCAGCATAATTATTGAAATTCATTGTAAAATACATTTTATTTGATTTCTTACGAGTAATACTTATGTTTGTAAATATTGAACATTATAATTAAACTGTCTAAAATTATCCTAGTGTTTGTTTGCTAATTTCCAAGTGTATATCTGACTGAACCAAATTATCTCCGACTGAGAAAGCTACCCGAAGGTAATTTATTAAATTCATTAGCCCTTATTAGCAGAGGGCTAAGACCGTTACAGTATGACGTCGAATAGGCAGACGTCCTCGTCCAGCGTCTCTACGGACAGTTTCTGTGTTATTTCCTGCATGTTAGGTAGGATGATTGTTACGAAGTCGCCCTTCGTCATAGTAACTAGATGGTCACATAATTCGTTAACCGACAAGCACTTGAGTTAAAGCCTCTATTGCGCTATCTATATTTGTCTTCATTTCCTCTCAGAATATCAATCTTGATGTTATTGGGAACGTGGGCCTTGGTGACAAGGTTTCGTCTCTATCACTTGAAATTAACACCTTGAATCACCCGGAGTATGGTCGCTATCCGTTATAAACTGTTTAGTACCGATACGTCCTTTGCTGTTGTTTTTTGTCGGTGGAGATCTAATCACATTCGCTCTTATTTACACCATTTGGGTGCCTCCCAGTTCATTTTCGCTGAGTTTTAGGTTGGTAGCGCAAAAAAATTTATAACAGACGTTGGCCGTTAAGTATTATAACGGCCACCGGCGGTTAAGAATCACGTACTCTTTAAATTATGTTTAATAAATTATTCTTAAAATATATACATCTTTATTACGAAAAAGCTTGAACGACACGACCGATATGCAAATATCGGACTTGGTTAATTATAAACCTCGGATATCGCCGCCTCGGATTACAAAATGCAACAGAGTATTTGGTATATATCGGCCTAATGACGTTAATAACTATAATGATGCATGTGTGTACTCGTCTCACAGTCCATTAGCTGTGCCCGACGAGAATTCTGTTTATTATGGTCTATTGTTCTTTTGTTTAATATACTATTACCAGATTGCATACTGTTTGATTTCTTGTGAAGATGTGAAGTTAGCGTCTGTAACAACTAAATTTACGCATAAGTAAGATGTTAGAACGCCACCAACTCTACCCCCAATTGATGTCTGACCTTCAGCGCGCGGCGGCATGACGATAAGCGAAACGGCCCAGTAATGCGGAAGTCCCCGATCAACTAGTTACGATGCACCCCTAGCTGATTTCCTCCAAGAGATGAGCCAGATGATAGAGAACCCGCGGAGTATACGTAAAAGATGCTAGGCCTGTTGAGAGAATCTGAGTGGCGCGACCAGTTCAGCCTAGCTTCAGCTGGAGTAGCTAACAACCCCTGCGGCCCTCTGGGCTTAGCCGATGCGGGTTGCAGCCATAGAAGGCTTTTCTTTCGACCACGAAGTCGTCACTTGATCCTGTCAAGCGAGTTTCAGCTGAACCGACACTTATAGCCGCGTGACTTGAGTCCACGAACCTATGAGAAGAAGTTTCCCAAAGTCTTAACCATCCTCCAGACCTGCTTTGGAAAGCCAACCTTAGAACTAGAGGGAACACTGCTAAACAAGCCCCCCGCCTCTCCTGAGGTTTCCATCGACGCGCCGATCTTGGTAGCGAAGGCACTTATCTCCTCCGACTACCTGCTCGTCCAGAGCTACGCAAATATTTCACCAAAGAGCTGGTCTAGGCTTCCAAAGAAACCTCTAGGAATACGCAGTTTCCTACTTGATAAGCGGAATCCAAGCCACACTGCCACCTTAACTATTAGGCACACCATCCTGACCATAGGCGAGGTCAGCAGCGTCGCCAGACAAAGCTCGCTGCACCCGTTCTGCTTAGATCCAGAGCCAACCGCAATCTTACTGCAGGGGCCATGCAGGAAACATCTGAGATCGTCCAGGCTATTTTTAAGATAACATTTAGTCTATTAAGTCGCCTCCGGGCCCGCCAAAATTGGTTCCAGTGACACTCTAGCACCCGTACTACACCTCTCACATCCGGGGAGAGCCCGCGAAGGGTTACTTACTTTTATATAGCTGCACATGGTTAGCCACGAATATAAACAAAATCTACCTACTCCGCCATATAACATTTTAATTGTAGAAGCTGCCGCTGCGAGGTATGACGCCCTTTAAAGGTTCTCCGACCTCGCCACTAGCTGCGCTTAGGTACTGTATTGGTTGCCAACCCCAAAGACCCTCGATGTGCATCCAATACGAAGTTATTTAATTTATTCTGTACATTGTACAAAAATTTTTGTAAATGATTTTAATGTATAAACATGACATTTTACATATTCTATCTAAAGTATTCTGAATCTATTCACTCAAGAATAATAACAAACTTTGGCGTACTGAACTACTAATTGTGGTACATAAATTCAAAAAGTAATTAATAAAATTTACCTATTGGCTGGTAAGCAAGCATTACAAAGCGAAATGTTGCTGCAAAATTAATGATTCAAATTTAAATGTTCGCGGGTATTCAAACTGCTTTATTATTTTGCCTCGTATGTGAGTTTCGAAAATGTACGTACAAAGCAAAGCGTATATTCTTGAACGCCTAGATAGCACGCGTATGTACTGTGTGAGATAAATAAGGTGATTTTCCTGGGTTTCGCCGCCATGACTGCTCAAAGATGCTTAAATATATACCATAATTGCTACATCATCCCCATAGCTGCACCCAACTATTAAAGGTAAGAGGTCTGAATAAAATGTTTAAGTCTGTTCTTGTTACTTTCAAAATTATTAAGAACAGGCCCCATTTGGTCAACTTATTCTTATTTTTTTAAATACAGTCCGTTATTGCAACAAATGTATCACGCACATTCATTGAAATGATACAGAATTTTCAGAAAAAATAAAAAGTTTAGGTAAATTATATCTACACATACCCGCACAAATCCTACCCCGGGAGGAAGGTTTTCCTGGGGACCTATTTACCATTACATCACCAGGTGACGTTTACCACAATAACAAAAAATTGACCACGTATCCACTACTCTTTACTGATTGTTACTGATGTCACTGTCATTGTGTAAAAACATATTTCGCGCAATAGTGTTAGATGGCAGATTATATAAAACCTTCTGCCGATCTGATCACATTAGCAAACTGGACATTTATTATATATAAAAACCAAAATAATATAAATCCGAACAAATGAATGTGTTACGGTCTAAAACGACTTTAACGACACCGCGTCGGCTCATACGAAAATTACGTAAAAGCTGAACGGTCAGCGCTGACGATATTTCTCAAAATCGGGACAATGACTCACCTAGGACCGCTACCCTGCCCTTAACAAGATATGCCGACTAAACATCAGTGAAGCAAGGGGTGGTCCTACACGAGATTACCTACGGGCAACGGCCTAGGGGACGATAAACAATGACAAAATTAATTGAGTGCCACCCGGTTTCATCAATGAGAACGAAAATGCCAAGATAGACCCACAGTGAAACCGGGAAATCAAATGAGATTACCTTCCAACTTTACACCTTGGCTAAACGGGACTAGAATATAGAAACAGCCTCACGACTTCCAACACTGCAGCAACAAGCGCACCGATACACCTGCAACGCTTAGCAACTGTTCTCAGGCTTCACCGTATATAAATCTTTACACACTGTATAATCTTATCTGAAAATAAGCATGCTCGAGCTCGTAGGTAAAATCATAAAGCAACACACAGTAAACCGCTCTATTGGTTCAACTCAATACAGCAGCGCCGACGTAGTCAGCGTATACAGAAAATGAACATCAAACAAAAGGGCGCTATAATCTAAACGCCCAGCAGGGAGGTTGCCTTACTGCTAAAATCTTGCGCCAATGGTAACGTGAACGATTAATTAACACTAGCCTGAGCCGTCGGCTGACTTATATTATGAATGAATATGGGTGAACGTGTATACCATAAATGATTAATGTGAGCATTGCGCGAGCCGTCGGCTGCCTCATAATATGAACAAATATTTATAAACCTGTGTACCATAAATGATTAATTAAAAATAGCGCACTCTACCTTGTTTGGTTTAGTTTTGCCTGATTCGCTCAATTGTCGTCGCAGGGCTTGCAGTAGAAGCAGACTTGTCGGGGCCTAAAGCAGGACTTTTGCGAAATCCAGTGATCTCAAGTTTAAGAGTCCCAAAATAAATATTCGAAAACTGTCGAGACCAGTACAGGTGTCCGTTCTGAAGAAATGGATCCTCCAATGTAGCGGAAATTGCAGAACGGAAGATTATCAAATTCGACACTGGGACACGCACAAAAACAAACACTCCCAACAGACACTACTTCACTCTAAGCTGGCGCCTCATGCACTCTAACAACGACAAAACACAAAGCCAAATCTCGCTGTACAGCACGTAAACACCGGCCGCCCACGCCCGAGGGCGGGACGGCAAAAATCAACCACGTTAGGTTTATCGCCCCAGACGCCTTCTGCCGCGCCACCAACTACAGCCAATGACGACGCAGATACCCCCAAATGGCCTCGCATGCCACGACCGGCAATGCGGCCTGCTGCCGAAAGAGTGCGACGGAGAAGTTCTTTAGAAAAATATCTATCTTCCTCTAATAGACTGTGTTTTAAATTTGATCTAAACAAGCGCGGTTAAACGTGACAAAACAAACCCAGGTGCGAATAAGACGGCTAGAGACCTTCTAGAAAAAGTTGCGTGCGTGTCAAATCGTTAGAATTTTAAATACAATTTGAAGGAATACTAACGTGAAAATATGACCGAAAAAACATGCGAAATCGTAATCTTTGAACAGAAAACACTCGAAAAGGTCGCATAATGGTAAAATATAAAAATGGCCTGATAAATGACACTGCGTAAACGGTACAAGGGCTTACAGATTATGTATGTACAAATTAATGAACAACAACTACATAATTAAAAATTACAAATTGCTAGAATATAATTTATAGTTTAGGTGATTTCGGAGGCTTTCACGGCCATTGTCATTAAGTAACAAACGATTTCCGGGATTGGACCGTGTCATTATTGAGGTCGAAGAACTCAACGTTTAGCCCACTTTCGTAAGAGGCTTCATCAGGAGGAAAAGTCAAAGATCACGTTAACTTAACGTGTAAACCACGCCAGAGGCGGAACCCTTTTGATCTCTGCTCTTCTGTTTGAAGAGTTTTGCCTCTGACGTGGTTTACACGTTGAGTACTAGAAACTTGAAATTTGGGTGAAAAGTTCAATTTATTACGTAAGGTAGTGATAAGAAGGGATTTTTTGAAATTCGACTCCTAAGGGGGTGAAAAGGGGTAACATGTGTTTTCACAAATTTCTCAATATCTCTTACACCCGATAAGATATCAATTTGGTGTTCTCTTGCAAAGATTATTAATGCCAATACCTAGAAACGTATTTTAGGATTTTGCCCTAATCAACCTCTAAAGGTGCAAATCTGGATTGGGGGTCAATTAAAGAACCCTACGTAACTCCTATGTTTATTGAGTTAGAACATTATGTTTTGGGATATAGATGTATTTTTTAAATATTTAGAAAGGGGTGTAAGGGAACTTGAAAATTTTAACCCTAAAGGGACAAAAGGAGGAAAACTGAAAAGGGGTAGGAGAGTTAAAATTATTATTTTTTTTCGCTGTGAGTTGCATTTCACAAGAAAATGAATTAAAAGAAATTTTTTGAAATTCAACCCATACGGGGGTGAAAAGGGGTAAAATGTGTTTTCACGAGTTCCTCAATATCTCTTACACCCGGTAAGATATCGATTTGATGTTTGCTTGGAAAGATTATCAAGGCAAATACCTAGAAACGTATTTTAGGATTTGGCCCTAATCAACCCCTAAAGGTGCAAATCTGAATTGGAGATCAATTAAAGAATCCCACGTATCTCCTATGTTTATTGAGTTAGAACATTACTTTTTGACATATAGATGTATTTTTTAAATATTTAGAAAGGGGTGTAAGGGAACTTGAAAATTTTAACCCTAAAGGGGTAAAAGGAGGAAAAACTCAAAAGGGGTAAGGTGGTTAAAATTATTAATTTTTTTCGCTGTGAGTTCCATTTCACAATAAAATGGGTTAAAATGGATTTTTTGAAACTCAACCCCTACGGGGGTGAGAAGAGGTAAAACGTATTTTCACGAGTTCCTCAATATCTCTAAGACCCCATGAGATAGCGACTTGGCGTTTACTTCCAAAGATTGTGAATGCAAATACCTAGAAAAGTATTTCAGGATTTTGCCCTAATCAACCACTAAAGGTGCAAATCTGGATTCGGGGTGAATTAAAGAACCATCGTATCTCCTATGATTATTGACTTAGAACATTCTTTTTTTGCATATAGATGTATTTTTAAAATATTTTCAAAGGCGTTTAAGGGTGTTTTATATATTACTCCTAAAGGTGTAAAAAAGAGGCAAAACTAAAAAGGGGTAGGGGGTTAAAATTATTGTTTTTTTTTCTTATGGGTGCTTTTTAGACTAAAATGAGGTAGAAAAGGTCTTCATAAATTTCACCTACAAGGGGAGGAAAAGAGTATTTCGTTATAATCTATATGTATAAAAGATAAAGCCCCAAGTCAACAATACGGATCTGTAGTAATCCTTGGTACCAGGAACTTAATATTTGACAAGAAGAGTCCTTTAGTTAAGTAGCGAAGTACTAGGAACGGTGTTTTCAAAATTCCGCCCCTAAAGCGAAGGAAAGAGGTAATATGTCTTTTCACGAATTTCTCAATATCTTTTAAGGTCCTATAATATATCCATTTGATTTTTGCTTAGAAATGTTACTTATACAAGTTCCTAAAAACGTTATTCAGGATTGTGCATAGATCAACTCTTAAAGGTGCGAATTTGGATTCAGGGGTGAATTATATAACCTTTCGTATTTCCTGTAGTTCCTGATGACCATGGTTTTTGGGCATATGTGTGTTTATTAAATCTTTAAAAAGTAGTTTAAAGTGTTTATTCTAAATTTCATTGTGAAAGGAGTAAAAAGGAGTAAGAGTAAAAAGAAGTTAAAAAGAGGTTAAAGTTATTGATTCCACCTTCAAGTGATGGAAACTGGTATGTTGCTACAATTTATGAATACAGCATTTAATAAGTACATTTATTATTATCCTTATACTAAACCTATAGTTTTATCAATCTATACAAGGAGAACGACAATTACATACACATTTCTATGAGATACGTGAAGCATAAAAGACTTATGGAGAACTTTTTTCGGAAGAATATTGTTTCCTTTTTACTTACAATATTGTTTTGCAGCGTTTGTTAGTTTAGAGTATTGAGTGAGGGAGCAGGGGAGCATTCTAGAATTAATTTAAGATTTAGAAGAAAAAACATATGTAGTCCGTACGAAGAACGGGCATCTTGCTAGTATGATATAAAATTAAGGACCAAGATTACGCTTATATTACCTGTACTAACTTACGGTATAGAAACGGTGACAGTAACTAAAACGATAGTATACACATTAAAGGTGACCCAAAGAAAGACGGAGAGACTAATGCTGGGAATACGTTTGATGGGTAAAGTAAGAAATACAGTAATAAGAAATCGAACAGGTCTAGGAGCTGTATCAAGCAGAGTGGCGAAATTGAAATGGAGTTGGACCGGACACGTAGTACAATCAGGAAGCGAAAAGTGATCAGGTAGATTCGTGAAGTGGCGACGAAGAACAAGTGGACGTAGTATTGGTAGACAGCAAGATTATATGATATTGTAGACACGGCAGGACTGTGCTGCACAAGAACAGCTTTAGACCGCAATACATGGGAGGAACTAGGGAAGGATTCATCCAGAAATGGATTAATATTTAAACAAAGAAGATGAGCTGAATTGCACTTTAGTTCATAGGATCGTCGTTTTCGGGTATCGTCTTAAGTGTGTGTTCTGGAACCTTCCAATCTATGCTTCTAAAAATAGTTGTTTTCATTATTTTGCAATAAAAATGCATATACGGAAATATTTCGACCATTCCGGGTTGTTAAAAAGTATTTTGATATAATAAAATATACAAGATAGAGGCATTTTCATATTTGATGGCGAAAATAAAACTGTTGAATGTCACAAAACCAACTTGTCAGTGTTACTTAAACCCTAACATTGCATGTTACAATCACTATTCCCACTTGCAACGTTTATGAGAAATTTGACACTTGTTGACACTGACAAGTTGGTTTTGTGACATTTAACAGTGTCTTATTTTCGCCATCAAATATGAAAATGCCTCTATGTGGCTCTAAACTAAACTTCTAGTCGCGTTAGCCAGTGAACTATAGAATATAGAATAAATGTTTCTATAATTTACAACACGAGAAAATACGAAAGCTAGAAGGGTCTTAATTAAAACTATATCAATATACTAAACCAGAAATTTTGTTTAATTCGTATACTGGAAAATTTCTATGTAAATGTTCGATTTTTTCTAGAATATGTTGCCTTAAAGCATTTGGTTTTACGTTTTCCACTTTACTGGCTGCTTGCGTACGTTAAGGTCATGAAAACATGTTTGACAATAGTGAAAGTGACTCATTTGGTGTATCTACCCTGGAGGACTAGATTAAGGAGAACTTCTTGTTGTCATTGATCTTGGAGAGCATGTTTTTATTATTGATCTTACAGTACTTCTTCTAATAACAATGTTGTGAGGAGTTGTTATTAATAATTAATTAAGAAAAGGCAACATTTTGTCATGCATAATTCTGATTATCATTAAAATGAGAATTTTAGAGATAGAGTGCTAATTTTGTACTGTTCCAGAAGCAAATTTATTACTTTTAGTACTTTCACGGATGTCTTTTTTGTCAAGGTAATCTTTTGAATCGTTTCCATATTAGATTATGACCAGAAGGTCGTTGTTCTAATGAAAAATAGAATATTAAATAGCTACTTCTAATACGAGTATATCGGCTTATTTGAATTAGGAATAAATTAGTGATAAATTTTGAATATGCTTAGTATTGTATACAAAATCAACAACTAAGAACAATGCACTATGCGAAAGTGAATCTGTTTCCATTATGCGTTTGAGCAATTTTACATTGCTGGTGATCATGCGAAAACAAAATAATTCAGTATGATTATGAAAGAAAGTAAATCAATTATTCAAATTTTTCACAACCATCTCATTATAAAAACAAAGTTTGTGCATCGGTACAGGGGATTTTATTGCAAGTAGTCATGCCATATCCTAAGGCAGTATTTTATGCAGGTAAACTTTACACCGTAATTGGAACTGGTTTGACAGAACAAAAACTATTTCAAGTCAATTTATTCGATTTTAATAAATAGCGTTCTCATTTATCGTTGTCTGGTAAGGGTTAATTAGTTCTTCAAGAATAGGTATCTTGTGACCTTGACATCGTAACGGGAGCAACATTCACTCGTTCCGTGCTTGTTAATAAAAGAAATGTAGTTCCTTATCTTTCATTAATTTAAAGCTCAATTATTCTCATGCAATTTACACCTTAGAAAAAATTGGGGAATGCGCCATTTTGTCGATGATCCATCCAGTATGATGACAGCTGACAGGTTTTAGCAATTTAAACTGAGGCCTTTGGAACAGGTTTGTGAATGGTAGGTTTCGTGTTAATTGAATTTTGCGATTAAGAATGTGTGCTTCTAATTTTCGCAATCATTTAGATCAACTAAAAATACTTCCCTACAGCTTTTTACATGCGATGTATGGAAGCATGAAAATCTTATTTAAAATCAATTTATGTTCTTGACCTTTTCATTACTTTCGAGATTCGTACATACATCAACTGCTTTAATAATTAATAGCAAGAATGATTTACATAATATTATTTCAATGAATCTAATTAGAAAATATTTAAAAATGTGCAGGAAATAAATCTTCACATTATTGTTGGATAGTTTAAAATGCTTGAAACCCAACTGCAATTATATTTCTGTGAATCCATTCAACTGAAATAGGACATAGTTTTCAAGCTGACGAGAAGATTTATATTTTTATAGTTAGACACGTTTAAATTACTACCTAATTAGTACATAGTGCCAGATATTAATAGCTGAAGTATAGTTGCACTCCTGCATGCGATCGCACCGGCTTGCAATGTTCTCAGGATGGTGGCATGACGTAACCAACAATGAATAGATAAGGTGGGATAGCTACAAACTGCTCGTTGACGCAAGGAGATTCAGTTCTATGCTGTTCACTTCCCGCGATATTTAAAATTGAAACCGAAAGTAAACGCCGCTTGGGTTAGTTATGTTTTTGGGTGGTGACCTTTCAGTGCAGTTCCAGTTTTGATTTTTTAGTAACAATGGTAAGTTTGTAGTTTTAATTTAAGAAAATTGTGGTGCATATAAAGATTTGGCTTAAGTTTAAATTTTTAATCAAATGTGTGATAATATGCTAGTAAAAATTATTAACAAATTTTTTATAACTTCACTTTCGCTATAAATTTTCAGAGTGACACTCAAAAGTACGCATATTTTAAAATTTGCTTAAAAAATAATTTAGCTTACAACCTTTTATTATCATTGCATAGTCACAATAAATTCTAATTACAAAAAACAACTTGAGTCAAATCTTGTATTGAACTAATACTAAAACAATTATTTATAGGTTTATACATTAATAAATAACTGGTAACCTTATGTAGAATTTGAATACGCATTTGATTTCTCTAAAATATTCGCTATTTTAAAATCCGTGATTATTGTTGTTTAATTTGGTAGTACAAGGATGCAGAAAATAGTTGTATGATATAAACTTAATTTTACAAGAATCATTTTACAAGTTAGTAACTCTACACTGAGCTTTATTTCCGGGATTGATATGTCAAGAGCGGTGTAATTTGATGGATTATAAATGCTGTGTTGCATTAGACGAAATAGATATTTATATCTTACTTTGTATCTCATTTTCTACTTCTCAACTTCAATGTAAATTTTTTAAATTATGATTAAAGCGGCTAATTATGGAGGTAACATTTTAAATTTAAATTAAATAATAAGTGTACATCACTTTCTATATCACCGAAACTAATTCTTTATTTTAGGTTTAAAAAAATATTATTTTTTATTCTTACATTTTCAAAATAAAGGACACATTCTGAATATGACCTACTATTTTCGCTAATGTTTTCAATCTACTTGGAAAATAATATATTCAAATATTCAATACCAAAATCCAAATCTGTAAAAAGACAATAAGTGTCACGCTATTTTATTAAAAAATAAGTTCTCCCAATTACGCAGATACATGTAGACATATTAACTTATAATCATAAGAATGCTCTCAAAAATTTGTCACGCCTGTATTTGATAAAGCATATTCGACAGTTTTTTGTTACACAAAAAAATATCACAGCACCGACTGAGAACAAGATTTCCTAAAAAATCTTGTCGTTTTCTCAAAAACATATCAAAATGAATTTATTGCATTCAGGATTTCCATTCTATTTGCCTTAAAATTTTGAGTGCCTTAAAAACTTCATTTATTTTCTATAGCCGATTTTCTAACATTTTAATGTTTTAAAAATTAATAGTACAATTTTTACTCTACACATAGTATGTAGAGAGTCCATTCGCTGAGACAAAAGTTATTTAAATAAGGGAGATGCCTTTAGTTTCAAAATAGAAATTTATCTACGACAGTGTGTAAAATTGCCTTTTAGTTGGCAGTTTTTAGTTTGTAAAACGACTGTTTAATAACATGTTTTCATTAGTTTACGTTGTTAATAGCAACGGACTTAAAAAATTTCACTAGGCACGTAGTTAGTAGCAACGTGTTTTAAAATTTTTAAAACCCTCAAAATTAGGACCGGTTGCTAGTAATTTTAATTTACATGTAAAATATTTTTTATATTTACCATATTTTTTAGATTCTATCGTAGATAAAATATTGTACGATACACATGCGTAAAGCATCTTTAGTCACTCGTGGGGCTTAAAACGCTCGCTCACTCGCGTTTTAA
>CALNHX010013313.1:0-18250 GCA_940337035.1 Agriotes lineatus
TTGTGAAAACAATTCCATGTCGTTTTATAGTGTCCGTTACAATTCCAAAGGCACGACGAGTTAATATAGATCGTCGAAGACAGTCAGCTGCGCGGGTATCTACTTTACGTGCGAACCGCAATGATGACCAGCGCGCTACGGATAATGAAAATAGTTGTAGCTATTAGCATGTTTTTAAAATGAAAGAAATCGAAAATTCGAATATCAGAAAAACGTTTGCTGAACCCGCTAATAGCAGGCAAATCAATGTTCGGGCAGGACAACGTCTGTCGGGTTTGCTACCCCTTAGAGGGTGAAATGGGGTAAATAAGCCTAAAAATCGATATGGGTGTCGTTATTGAGGTTTTTTGGGACGTTGATTGCGAAAACGTCATTTATTTTTAAGTCCAAGACTATGGACATGACATAAAATTAAAACTTTATAGTGGTTAAACGGGGTTTCAGAGACAAATTATTTTTGGACAGAACAACGTTTGCCGGGACGGGACGGGACAGAATTGGACGGGACGGGACGGGAAGGGATGGGACGGGACGGGACGGGACGGGACGGGACGGGACGGTACGGTACGGTACGGGACGGGACGGGGACTGGGACGGGGATGGGATGGGATGACAGAAAATAATTAGTCATTATTTAATACACAAATAAAGAACCTCGACCGTACGAAGACGCGGGTTACAGCTAGAAAATGGCATACATTTTTAAGTCCAAGACGATGAACATTATATAAAATTAAAACTCTTTAGTGGTTAAACGGGGTTTTAGAGACAAATTATTTTTGGGCAGAACAACGTTTGCCGGGCTAGCTAGTAAATGATAAAAACGGGGTTAGGTTCCATTAACTAGATTTATTTATATTATGCAACCTCAAAAAACCAAAACTTTCTGCGTTTTTTGTCTGGCAAATGCGAAGCAGAAACTTTACGCTTTGACGACATGGTTTTCCTTGTTTTAAAAATTAAACTCCATTGAATTTTCGGCAGAAACGCCCGAGAAGACAGTAACGCTTGAAATAAAATTCCATACGTAACAAAGTCTGCCACTTGAATCTAGGGTTCGAAGGTCCATTTGTTTACTCAAGATATAATTTTACAATTTATTTCAGGTCAATTTGGTAATAAGAGATTCAAAGGAATAGGCTCGATAAGTGTGTTTACAAGTTCGTGATAAATAATGTTATTTAGGTGTTCATGACATAAACCGCATACGTCTGCTTTATTTACTTACGGCCGGTCTTATGAAGTTCACTAACCTGACGTTAACTTTAAATCGCTGGTAAAATAAACAAAAGCTCATCAAAACGTTGGCACTTATGACACATTATTCATTAGTAAACAAATTTTTATGCACTTTTGTTTATTTTAACAGCGAATTAAAGTTGACGTCAGATTAGTAGCCTTCATAAGACCGGCCGTTAGTGTGATATAGTTGAAATAGTTAACGTTGGCAATTCCATCCGCGAACGGCAAAGCAAATATCCGCGAACGGAAAAGAAAAGGGAGCACAAAGGTGCCCCGCGTAAAATCAAATTAGCGAACCGCAAAGCCGCGAACGGCGAGGTCTGACTGTATTTAGGAATTATTTTAAATATAAAATGAGAGCATTTTTTAAAATAACAAAACATAGTTTTTTTAACAGTGATGGGACTGATGTGCCTGTTTAGTCACCACTAATTTCATTGTATTAGGCTTAATTTTCGTCGACTTCAATCCAGTTTTAATATTGTTGGGTATTTGTTTTTAACATTAATTATGGCAAAAGCGCGAATTAGGTGGCATTTTCCCGTACTACCTAACACAATGGCGTTTACCATAGTTTGAAAATCGTTAGTATAGAGGTTGTCACGATTTTTTTCATTTTTTTTTCAAACGTTTATAGAATTAGCTTATATGGTTACAATATTGTGTTATTAGACTCGCAATTTTTCCATTTGCAAATACGTAGCACAAGAACAAATCCTTCATAGTATATAAGCCTGTGTTGTGCTTTCGTGACATTTTCATCGGCAGTGGCGGGGCGCACATGTCGCGTGTCGTTTATAACGCAGCGACAAACAAGCATGATGTGTACGCCTTTATAGGCGAGTGGTTATAGCGTCAGGCTAACAATCGGATTTCCCAGATTCGAATCCTACCGACGGCAATTTTTTCGTCGTTGCGAATTACAGTAATTCGCATTGCTAAGCGTTTCCTTTTGCTGTTTTCGTATTAGTAGCTGAATTAAGATATTTTTATTTATTTTGTACATAATTTTGAACACTATATTAAAGACGTTAAAGCATTTTCTTATGCAACTATTTTATTTACAATACAATTTTAGAAATGCAAAAACTATTTTAAGTAGTGTTAGGGCCACCTATGTGGTGGGCATAAAAAAGCTCATGCGATCATAATTGCTCCCCAAAAAACCGCCATTTTTAATCCGAATAATTAGGTACTGTTTTTCTCCAACTAAGAAATGTACAAAATATTGAAATACTGTTCGTACAAATAAAAAAGCTCATCTTTGATTTTTAACATTTCTCATTTAAAAAACATTTGGATGTCAAACTGCATCCATAGGCGACACTAGCCTCTTTTAAGCCTAAAATTAAAAAGTGTGTAGTCTAGCAACACGTCCATTTTTATACGTTTAACCAACAGATGAAAATGAAGCCCCTCCTAGAAATGAGCGCCAAATTTGAGTCGAGTATTGCTATTGGTAAGCTGGTTGTACACAGCTCAATTTAGTTTGGATTAAACAATTTTTTAATTCTTCCTAGTTTTGAATTTGTAACCTGTAAAACCAGTTTCGGCAATCCAGGCTCCTCCCAGTAATTTCAATTTTCCATCGGTATGTGACACTATGTTATCAAAATATCAAACTTTAATGACGAATAATAGTACTATGTAAAACAAACGTTTTTTAAAAAATTATATCTAATCATTGTCTATACTAAATTTCAAATAAGAATGCGGTAGGTGGCGCTCAAACTCATTTTTACACTAGAAAAATATAAGTGCAATAAAACCTTTATCAAAACTTCTATGGATCTTCTTTATAGGTACTGTACTTCCAACCAGCGTGCACTATTTATGCGTTGTCCCTTTATATTTTTAGGACGATTCATATCGAATGTCAAACTGACAATTTTGAAAAAATAGTGAATTTTCAGATGTTTGTAATGATATCTGTGTTTCGACCAATCACGGCCGTAGTTACGATTACTACTTAGTTCCAAGTATATATATATATATATAAGCGGGGGTCCTACAGCCTTTGCCGCATCCCGCATTTCGATCGCCATTTGTCTTTTTCTCTCCAAGCTTCTTCATCTATTGCTCTATCAGACATAATTTTCTTTATGCCTTGAATCCAGGATGTTTTTGGTCTTCCCCTTTTCCTTCGGTTCTGTGGTGTATACTCCAGAGCTCTCTTTGGCCACCTTTCCTCTGGCATTCTCATGACATGGCCGTACCATATCAATTGTCTGGATTCTACTCTGTCAATAGTGCCATAGATTCGATTTGTTTTGCGTTTTATGTCTACATTTGGGACATGTTCCAACCTTGATATTCTACATGCCCTTCGCATGAAATCCATTTCGACAGTCTCAAGCCTTCTGGTATTCTTGGCAGTTAGCTGTCAAACCTCCGAACCATAAGTTAATATGGGCTCCACTATTGATTTGTAGATTGTCATTTTTGTGTTTTAGTTCCAAGTACTGCATGCTTATTTGAAATTTAATATAGTTCAATGGTTCTCAACATTTCTTCACTTAAGTACTTACTTACCTCTTGGCAGCCCATTTCCACAAATTGTACCTTACAGATCTGGAAAATGTTTATAATTAATATAACATGTGATTCATACAAAAGATTCCAAGAGGCTCGAGCAAGAAAAAGATAGACATAAGCTGTACTATTGAATTCTTATAAAGGACGGCCTCCCCTGTGGGGAGTAGCGTATGCTAAACAACTAGATACACTCTTTGTATGTCTATGGTGATGATTAAAAGTGCCCCCACTCAATATCAGTTGTTTGCACCTTATGTCCTGCGCTGTTCAATTGATTAATTGGCATCTGTTTTAAGTGGTGTTTTGGTTTCGATTTTCTTAGAATCTTCGTTTATTTTTGGATAAAAAGCTGTTCTTTAAAACGTAAGTGAAATTACAGTATTTTTTCAATTTACGATTGCGGTTTATACAATAATTTTTTACAGGCGCCGTGTCATATCACATTTTTCTATTCGTTTAGCATAATTCGTAACGCCAAGCAATGGTATTGGCACTGATTAAAAGTATTTCAAAAGGGAAAAGCAAAACGGAGGCTTCTACAACAAACACATTGGAGAGGATGGGAATATGTACAGATTAAATGCCATTAAAAATGTGGTTTGAAGGGTTGTATAAGGCATACCAATGGAATTATTGAAGAGTGGTACAAAAAAGAGTTCATGGAAACTGCTGAGACATTTCCTACAAATATAGGGAATGCTGATTCCGGCAGTGATCCTCGCATCCTGGTCGCCATCTTTTTCTATCATACCACTCATCTTGCAACTGTCTTTTTTCCATTGCATTTCTTATTTCATTCATCCATCTACTTCGTGGCCTTCCTCTTCTACGTTCTGTTGGCACCCATTGCCATACTTGCAGAGGTAATCTTTATTCTTCCATTTGTCTTACACCCGTATTCATAGTCGTTCGCCAGCGGATCGCCGGCGACTCGCCGGAGTTTCGTTATGAATAGTATGTTGGCGGCACTGTACGTCTATGTCAAATTCGAGGTTAGCAGGTTAGGTTTTCAGTCAGTTTTGACAGAAACTGACACAAAATCTAACCTGCTAACCTCGAATTTGACATAGACGTACAGTGCCGCCAACATACTATTCATAACGAAACTCTGACGAGTCGCCGGCGATCCGCTGGCGAACGACTAAGAATACAGGCGTTAGATGTCCGTACCAGAGTAGTTTTTTTGTTTTTGTTACATCTGCGAGGGTCCTCTTAACTTCCATTCTGTCTTTAATTTCTTCATTTCTTACATGATCTAACCTCGTTACTCCAAAGCATCTTCGCCAGTAGTTCATCTCAGTTGCTGCTATTCTGTTTGCTAATCTTTTATTTTTTACCACAGTTCAGAGCCGTAAGTGACACAGCTTTCAATCAGCGTCATAAAAATAATCTTTTTTGTTTTTTTTTTTTGGGGATTTTAGTTATAATGTATTTTTCATCTCTGCCATATATTTGGTTTTGACTGGATTAACTTCAAGCCCACATTTGGTATATTCTTCGGTGAGTTTTATGAGCATGTAGCTGATGTCGTCTGCATCTTCAGCTAGCATCAGTTGGTCATCGGCAAAGAGCAAAGTATGAATGTTCCTATTTCTAATTTGAACTCCCATTCTGCTGCATTTCCATATTCACATGTTAAGTGTCGCAGATCTAGCTTAAATAATGTCTGTGATATTCAGCATTCTTGTTTTAATCCTTTATGTACAATAAATTCGTCAGATATGGTAGTTCCTACCTTTATAAAGCTGACACTTCCTTCGTACAATCGCTTAATGGCATTTATCACTGTTTTGTTTATCTCTCTTGCTTTTAATACCTCCCAATTGTTTAACGGCACACTATCATATGCTTTCTTAAGGTCCAGATATTTAAATTAAATCATTATACTGCATTTTATGTACAAAAGAGCCCATGAATTAAAATTTAAATCTGGGCAGCCTGTCTAAGATTCATTTTTTAGGAACAGTTTTTAGATTAAGAATTTTGACAAATAGATATAATTTTGACTATCGCAGTTGTTGACGTGTATCCTTTGCATGAAACTGGTTCTTATAGTGATGCACGCAGTTAGTCAGTTGGACCCATATGAATGTTAGGATGACGTCAGACCATTTTTAGGTGAATTCGATAGTAAAGTTAATTTTTTTGCTATAATACCTATCAAACTGTTGTAAGTTTGGCAAAATCGACAGTGAATTTTGTTGGATGATGTTTTGAGCTCTGTCTGCCCATCGCGCTGACAATTTAAAAATAAATTATTTTAGGTTACCTTGGTCTCCTTCAGTTTTTGCCTTTATTCCTAATGTTCATCTTTTCATGACATTTGCCATTTTGTATTGTGTTAAAATAATTTAAATTTGTTTATTGTTACAGACCTAGCTATTTATTTTCTTAATAGTGATTTGTCATTCTGACTCTGACAGCTACTTACACCACCTAACCTCACAGTCTGATTAATAAAATTTGTTACTAGAAACCAGAGGTAACAACGTAAATTGTGTAGGGACCCTAACAAATACCAATAGAAACACTAAAGCTTTGACCTTGAAAATTATTATAGAAAATCGTACGACACTCATTAATGACCAATAGAAAAATTAGTTCACGAGCCGTAACCAAGACAACTAAAAAATTTCTTGGAAATTTTTTGTAGGTAGACTACTTCTTTTTAGGGTTTGTGTCGTTACGATTTTCTTACCGAATCTTCATTCGAGCATTAATTCATATCCGGAAATAATTTTTCGTGCATTCCAACAACGTCCTAATTTGCCCTCGCGTCCCGCTCGGGCAAATTAATACGACGTTGTTGCAACACACTCAAAAAAATTTCCGGAAAGAATTAATGCTCTTATGAGATTATATGTGAAAAAAAAAAGTACTTTATGTGTGTATTGATTCAGAAAGTAGGTTACTTTAATTAATACAACTGTCACTTTATGCCAGCTTAATTTGACATGTCCCAAACTGCTTTTCAGACAAGCCCTTTAAATTTGTATATTTTAGTTATGGTTTTCACTGATCATCAAATACGGCCCCTGCTACTTTGTCAACGTGGGTCGGTCAAAAAATCAATTGTGATTGAGTTTGCTCTGACAAAGTAGATGCAACATTCACACCCGTATTCATAGTCGTTCGCCGGCGAGTCGCCGGAGTTTCGTTATGAATAGTATGTTGGCGGCACTGTACGTCATGTCAAATTCGAGGTTATCAGGTTAGGCTTTCCGTCAGTTTTGACAGAAATTGACACAAAATCCATATATATAATACACATATATCGCTGGTAGGGCCTGGAAACTTCAGGAAACATTACGGCGCCGACATAGTCTCACTTAGAGTATAACGCGTCCTGTGCGCATTCGTGAGAATTCGAACTCCGCCTTTAGAAGCGAATTTTAAACTTGACCACTTCCCCATTGGGCGGACGACGCCGCCGCGCTTGCGCACAGCTCACCGTATACATGAAGGAGTTGGTTGTGTGTCTCACTTCATGGGTGAGTTTCCCACTCATAGCCGCTAACAATATAGTAAGTATTAGATATATGACAAAATCTAACCTGCTCACCTCGAATTTGACATAGATGTACAGTGCCGCCAACATACTATTCATAACGAAACTCCGGCGACTTGCCGGCGAGCCGTTGGCGAACGACTATGAATACGGCTGTAAGTAATTCAAATATTCCAAATGCAAGCGGCGATATATAGTCTGTCTGATTTTCACATTTTTCAGAGCAGGCTGCGAGAACGCTTTTTTTAAGTGTATAAATTTAGTTACCAACCAAACTTCACATTTCCCCAAACTTTGAGGTTAATTTTTTTGTCACTCCATATTTTGACACTAACACTGTCGAAGTCGCATCATTAACTGGAATACAAAATGCCTAAAAAAGTATTGTAGGAAACGTAACCAGCAATTTATCGATAGTTTCAAAAGTCAATGGTCAAACTGTCATGAAAACGGAAATTATGCGAAAATGTTAATCTTAAATTTAGAAGAAATGTAAAATTTGGTTTGTAGCTAAATTTTTACACTGTTAAGAAAAAGCGTTCTCAGAGCCTCCTCTAAATTATTTGAAAATCAGACAGACTATACGTGATTGTTGTCTAGGGTAACTTTGATTAATCTTTTTTTAAATCACGTGTTATTTGCATTTATTGTAAATTTATATGTTGTAACCGTAAATAAATTACCCAATAATGGTATTAAAAGCAATGGAATAATAAGGTGCCATTGAAATAGATACTTACAGATGTGCCTTTTTCAGTCATTATTTTTTCTGCTTATTCGTAAATGTTCTGGTTTATACACCAGATTGAGAATCACTGATCTAGATCTAGGACTGATGTTAACTTTCCGTAATTCATGAAGCCTTCTTTAATAACTCTAAAAGACCAAGTATATTTAGTCTTGCATTTGGTAGATCCTGAAGTTACTTCCTTGGAAAATAAGTTAGTCATCACTTAATACCATTCACATTACATAGGCGTCACACGGTCGCATCTGAAACTTTAATAATATGCAAATTTTTTATGTGCTCTCTTAATATGGAAAGAGCTGCATATTTCTGATTTTTAAATTTTCGAGTTTACCGATTCCATACCAAGCAACAGGCTTTGGAGAATGGATTGAAATAGAAATTTTGTACCTCATAGAAAGAAAAAGTGATGTGTAGGTTAGAATGATCTCCAGTTTCTCCATAAGATCAGTTTTTATTTATTATCATTTGTCATGATTTGTTTACAGTATTGTTCATGAAAAGGTGAGAGTGAAATGTATGCAATCGATCACAAATTCTTCCATAAAAATGATTACACATTAATAATAAAAAATTAAGTACATACAGGGTGCCCGAATTTCGTTCGAAACAAAAAGCAGGCTTATTATCATACGTGCCTGGCCTGTCAGTAGTGTGAGTGTTATTACTTCAACTTATAACGGAAAATTTTGAAAATATGATGTATTTTGTGCTTATATCAAGTGCTACAAGAACGTAGAACTTACACGTCAAACATAGGGAACACACTGACACTACTGGAAGGCACGTATGATGATAAGCCTGCTTTTTGTTTCGAAACATAATTTCACAGATAACGTGATAAACAAAAAACAAAGTTATTGTGATCATGGCACTAGTGATTTCTGCCTGTAAAAAGAATAAGCTCAGTTTTTCAAAATTTTGAAGAAGTTTCCATATCATGTAATACATCATTGCATTCAGAAAAAAATCCTCTCTTAGAAGGGCCAAAAAAATTGCACGGTACCAATTTAAAATTTTGAGGTTAGGTTAGATTACTAAAAATGTGCACAAATAAAATTGGTTTTATTAAGTGCCAATAAATGTATTTAAATTACCATGCAAGTTAGTTGAAATTGCATCTCAATATCTTAATTAACAAAAAAGTTACGGCATATAAAAGAAATTAGGAGATTTTGTTTTTTTTTAAATTTTAGACAAGTGGGCCATGACAAGTAAAATTTGAAGATGGATTCTTAATGAGCTCTCAAACCTGCACCTTTTTGCTAATTTAACCATCTCTCTATCTCTTCAAATACAAAAGTTACCCATGTTGTCCCTACGAAATCCGGGCACCCTGTATATACCAGATAAACTAAGAGGAAGAGCAAATAATTTGTAATTTGGCTACAGTATTTTTGAAAGTTATAATTGAAGTTCTCCGACACAGGTGGCACACTAGCCTTTGTTCGTTCAAAGTCCTAAACCAAGTTTTTGTGAAAATTTCATACAAATTTATACAATTCCTTTGTAGAAAAGCGGTTTTCAGAACAAAATAGTGCGTATAGTACTTATAAAAAAATATTAGGATTGGAACGTGTATGATTAATAAATAAAAAATACATTTCAATTGAAGAATAGTGTCCCTATATGGATTAGAATCAAATTTCAGGAAACTTGTGTAGCTCCAGTTAAACCATTGACCTACCAAGATATCACATATTCCAAAACTTCATTCACTTTATTACGCACATTGTTAATAGTTATTTTCCGTTCATCGTTTATTTATGGGTTTCATTAATGTATAGAGAATCGTCTATTAATGACCCTTATTAATGAATACATTTTTTTTAATGAACGATTTTTAAAAATCAGTAAATTTTGGTGGCACTGTAAGTCTATGTCAAATTTGAGGTTAGCAGGTTATGTTTTGCGTCAGTTTGTGTCAAAACCGACGCAAAACCTAACCTGATAACCTCGAAATTGCCACCAACATTAACAGTGCCAACCTAAGAAAAAAAATCACAACCATTTGTGGTCACCCGGTACCATTAATGTCAAAACTTTAAGTGTCAAATTCTTTTAATGGGATAAAATTAGATTTTCTTCAAATTAATAATATACGATCAACGGAAAAATATTGTAACGAACTCGTATGTTAATCAGCGATTAATAATCTCTACAATTAATCATTCATTAATAAGGGTCATTAATAGACGATTTTCTATACATTAATGAAACCCAGAAATAAACGATCAACGGAAAAAGGTCGCTAGCACTCGCGCGTTAAAATGTCTTGATTATTAATCGCTCTCATTAATATACTTGTTTGTTGAATAACTATTATTAATGAATGATTTTTTATTAATAGACGATTTTGGTATAGGTAATCAAAGATACCATTAATGTCAAAACTTTTAAGTGTCAAATTCATTTTGTGGAATAAAATTAGATTTTCTAAGGTATTGCAAGTAACTTGTGTGTTAATTGGTGATTAATAATCTCAACAATTAACGTGGTTGCTAGCACTCACACGTTAAAATGTCTTGATTATTAATCGTTCCCATTAACACACTTGTTTGTTAAATAACTATTAAGGATATTATACAAATACTGTGTTGGATACTATTGACGTAGCGTTTATTAATAGGTATTTTTATTACGTTTTAATAAACTTCAGGTGAGAATTTCTAGAAAAATATCTACTTTGACACTGACAATGAGAAATATTAATTGTCATTTTTAAATTCAAATCTGCCTGTATGCGGGTGTGGAAACTTTTGCAAAACAAAATACAGAATTCCTAGTACAAAAATTGTATGTATATGCCAACTTCAAAAAAAATTAAATGTTTTTGTGTTACTGAATAGTACATAACTATTACAAGTCTATCATTGCTGATTGTATGTGTGAACTGCAAAGAACGAGCGCAACCTAAAACTTGAATTTTAGTTTCTATTGAGAATTTAAATATTGAGTTAATATACAGGTTGTATCAGAAATGCATGTGTTAATTTTAAGCCATGGAAGAACTCGTCGAATACCTTTCCTCTTAAGTATTTTGCAAAAATCGTAGTTTTTTCTATGTTTTGCTCCACAATTTTGACCAGACGAATCGTTCGGTATGTTACTTAATTGGTCACTGTGATTTTTCAACGTTGAAACTTTTTAAAGAACGTTCTATTTCTTTCTATCACAACTGAGATCTCTTGCTGCATATTTTTAATCATAGACGTGTATATACAAACACAAAATGTATCAAAGCCTTTGACTGCTCTAACAAAATTTTAAAAAAGAATTTGCTATGGTGTTGAATGCACAATTAATACTTCCAAACACACTTCATGACTTCGACAAACAAAATTTGTGTGGTTAAAGTACCTGGTGTATCAGTAGCTTTAAGTTTTGGTTTTAAAATTTATATTAACGTTTTCATTACACAGTAGCTTCTTCAGAAGTTCTACTTCTAAGACATTTTTAACTGTCGTGAGTAATATCAAAAAGTTTTTGGTTGCATAAAATATTAATTTTAAAGTAAATTAACAATTTTGAATTGTATAATTTTAACAAAAATGGACCAGAATCATTGAGGTTTAAGAGTGAAACTCACAATTAATATATAAATGGAATCGAAGCCTGAAAATACGACATATTTTCATTTTAAAAACCGTTTTAACTTTCACATATCAAATCAAAATGCATACAAACATTTTTAGCATAGTTAGAACTTCTGGAATGTTAATTTTGAAGACAAATATGTCTCTATGGTAATATCTCCAGTACATTTACATACTTCTTTTTGTTTCAGTATAAACAAAATAAACAGTCTTGCCGATTTCCAATTTTGTCGTGCCCTTCAAGAGCTATATATTCGACAAAATGATATCCGGGAATTGAATCAAATTTGTTATCTACAAGGACTGGCCAGCTTAAAAAGCCTTTGGCTTGGTGAAAATCCATGCGCCAATGCAGATGGGTTTGTATTAATCTTAAATTTATAAAATAACACATTCAGTTACATGCATAGAGGTTCCGATAAAGTTTGTAATATATAATAGCAGTATTTGCCCTTTATAATATATTACCAATAGTAATATGTTATGAACTAATATTAGTTTTAAAATATCTAATAATAATGTAGGGATGTACAGGATAAGTCAAAATAAAATAGTATTAGCATTAATTTGAAATTAATTAAAAAACTGAAAAGTACTTAATACATAACCCGTAAATTAATACACCATCAGATTTGTGCTTAATTTATATATGTAATTACATTTAAAGTAAGTTTAATTATATTTAATAGGTATCGTATGACAGTCTTAAGGACTTTACCACAACTTCAAAAATTAGACAACGTTGCAGTTTCTCAGGAAGAATTAAGGGAAGCAGCTCGAAAAGGAAAAGCATTGATACATCCTGAAGATCCACAAGAGAGTGAGGAAGAAGAATACATTCCACAGCAACGATATCAAGAATACCCAGCTGAACAACAATATAGTCCTCAGCGGAGCCCTTCACGACAAGAGGTATTAATTGATTTCAATAATATCATAGTGCATAATATGTGAAAGGGAATATCATGAAAGCGTCGTAACTCAAATGTTTGAACTGATTTACAAATATTCAAACTACAGATCCTTGAACTGTAGTGTTTGCTATTTCACTTTAGGTAAACAACGGCATTGCATTGCATATGACTTGGTAGTTGAAGGAAACTGTAAGAAGTTGTTTACAATTGATCATTGTTCAAATTTAGTAATAATAATATAGCAATAATGATGATAATATAAGCAGTTTACAAACATTGGCTTTCGTTTAATCGAGACGCTATTATTGTTAAGTTATTTATCTAGGACTATTTTTTAAATGATAAGATAAACGTTTTATTTTTACATTCTTCAAAAATGCTGTAGCAGTTAGAATATAACTTTATTAATAAATATTTAAAAATATACTATTGAGGATAGCTTTGATTATTAAAAAAATATTTTTGAAATAGCAAATAAACTACATTCAAAGTCTGTCAATTACAATATTTTCATAGATTATATTTTATAATTTGCAACATTTATTATTGTACCTTTCTGATTAAAATTAAAAGTTAATGTTGTGGAAAATATGCATTAAATTTATATTGTGCATGTGTTTATCATACAGTTAATATCTAATTTGGGCATATCATTCTAATATTGAAATTAACTTGTGTGATATTTGTTATTGCAAATGCATTATATTAACAAATTTTAACAACATTAATGTTAACTAGCCTGAATATGAGCAAGATGAAGAGGAAGATTGCTTTGTCAAGGACGATACAATAGCTGACAATCAAGAATATTCACCACCCCAGCAGGTAGGAGCTAACTAATATTCAAATAATGGTATATTACACTTTTATTCTATCATCATATCTGTGCTCTATAACTAACTGAAATTACCTTTTATTTAATATTAAACAGGGCGTTCTGTAAATCAGTGACAAATACTTTTATCCAAAGTTTTACATGATTGAAGTACTTAAATATGACTAGGCAGCCAACAAAAATTGTATGTATGTATTATCGATAACCTAATTTTTACCTTGCGGTGTAGAGGCTGGTGCTTTATGCGCTTGCATCTGGTGGTACAACGCTCAACTTGCCCCGGATTTCGGATACAAAGTTGAAGCGCGCCTTTTAATTGTATACCAATTTAAAAAGTTTCTGAAGCACATGGCAGTGAAATGCTAAGCTTACAAGAGGCAAACCCGTGATTCCAATCAGTCCACTAGATTTGTACAAAGCTGAATGATTATTCACCAATGGGATACAATTAACGGCTCTCACCTTGGAAGAGTAACAAGATCACTTATAATATATAATACACAGAAATTACACAATGATATTGAAAGCGAGCATTTCTAAAAATGGAGGAACATAGCTTTGCAATTCTCTATAGTGCGAATGATCATCTACACTGTATTGTAAGGCATTTAGTTGTTCAGGACGTATCTTTAAAAGTATATGCATAATCGCACCAAATATAAAAAATTTAGTAGCAAGTGGTGATTAAATGTATATCAAAAAATGACAAAAGTCCAACAAAGATTAAATGTTGGCAGTTTAAAAGAGAGCAAATGAAATGTGCTAAATTTTTTTCCCTCTTGTGAAGGCAGCACGTAAAAATTATGGATTTATTTGTTCCCAGGCATGAAACCATGGTTCTGTGCCACGATGGAAAGGCATTATCCAAGTTTGCCATCCCTGAACCAAACGTAGGTGACGAAATATTAATCAACTTACGTCTACGATTTCTTGGAATTCCCAAGGAGTATTATTAATTGATTTAAAAAAACACAACACTGCTGTAACCAGATAATGCTACGCATCTATGATACAGCAATTGATAAATGGCATCAAAGAAAAACAACACGTAAACTTTTTTGAAGTTTGATGTTACTGGATAATAACGTATCTGCACACGCATCAACCATTGCAAAGAAGTGAATCATCGACCTTACAGCCTTCAGTTGGCTTCAAGGCTAAGAATGAGGTGAAGTCTGCAGGCTCGTCATATTTTGAAGGCAAAGCTTCAGCCTATTCTTTAAGGGTATTGAATTGTTAATAAAACATTTCAGTAGCTGACAATACAGGAAAGCTATATTGAAAAGTAAACCAGATACTTTTGGACCTCACTACTTATGCGCATATTATCAATTGAAATAATATTTAAATAATGATCCTATTTTAAAGTGTATAGCCAGGTGGCGCTTAAACTATCATGTCGTAACTGTGTGAAACCGGAATCTGTGGGCTGGGAGTCGAACTCTCCCCTGAACAACCCATGTTTTACTGTTACCTCGGCTGCAGCGACGGAAGCTTCCGGCCCACCGAGGCTCTTATAGTATGCAGTCTTGAAAACTGGAGAAAGTTAATCACTGTGAATCAAATCCAAAACAATTATTTGATAGTGAAATTACATGTTATAGGTCAGCGATTTCCAACCTTTTTTTCCTTGTGAAGCTCTTGTAAAACCAAAATAAATGGGTGAATGCTCTGTATGGTCATTACAATATAGTAAACTAGCAGTCCAGTGAGACAAATGTCTCATTTAATAAAACAAAAAAGACCGTTTTGCAAATAGAACGCGTATTCACCACACGTACGTATATGACGTCATTGTTGGTAGCAAACTACCAGTTGCATTCGCCTTGATAAAATTTGGCTAGAATCTAACCTAAAAAGTTAGGATTACGATAATTAAGAAAATAATTAGTGTTAGAGACTGAAATTCGGTTCCTGACCTGACATGACCATTCCAAACATATAACTTTAATAACTTTTTTCTCTATCTCTTACGGTTTGGCTGCTGAAACAGCGTCCCAGACAGACAAAACAGCGTCCCGGACAGACACGTCTATTAGATAAAGGATAAAACAATAAAATTGGGTTGATATTATAACTTGTTTTCCATATTGAATAATAGTTCATAACGGAAAACTTTAGCATAATCGTAAAACATTTACAGACAAACATTAATAAAACTAAAGTGATAGCTTACAAAAAAAAAAAACAATAAAACAGAACATTCATCCTAGTAAAGCTGAAAACAAAATGGAATTATATTTAATGTCAATGAATACTAACTGGTTTTTAGCTAAACTTAGGTTAAACTTGAAAATACCCGCAATGGCATAGTTGTGCCTGTTTGGTGGAACAAAGAAATTCAAAATTTGGTTTGATGTCTTAGATCAGGTTCTGCATTTAATCTGTTTCTGTATTTATTTTTCAGGTAAGTATATGAACTTATATTTCTTTGAAAAGGAATATATATCGAGTTGTTTGATCCAGATATACGAGCCCCGCGTCATAATAGTTCGTCCTAGGTATGCTTCAAAATCGAAGTTTTACAAAAAATTACGTGTAATTGACGTTGAATATATGACAAAATCTATATTGAATATAGTAAAGTGATTATTCTTTATTAAACTCATCAACATAGAAACACATTTTATCTCTTAATTATAAATTAAATATAAAAATTCATCGTTGCCGTCTTATAGGTTTATCACTGAGAGCAGTCACCTTTTCGTGAAATAACAGCGCGAATTCTTTTTGGCATGGTTTGTACGAGATTTTTACATATTCCTGGAGTTATATTATTCCATATTTCAGTGATTTTCTCACGTAATTGTTCTTTTGTTCGTACAGAATGGTTGTGCAATTCCAGCTTCATTTTCCCTCACAAATTTTCTATTGGGCTACTAGATGGCCACTTCATTAAAGGAATATTCTGATCTCTTAACCAACTTATAATTATCTTTGCAGTAGGACAAGCAGCTCCATCCTGGTGGAAAATGTAATCTTCGTCGTCAGTTTTAAGACGAGGAACTGATGGTAGGATTCATTTTCAAGAATTTCCTGATATTTTACTGCGTTAACAGCACCATCAATAAAAAGTAAATTACCAAGGTCTTGACCTGACATGCTACACTTGGCAATCTTATAACACATTTGCGACTATCTCCAACACAAAACTTCAAAGGGAGATTCGTCACTTCAAATTATAGATTCCCATTGCTCAAGGGTCCAATTTTGATGGTCTTTACACTGTTTTACCCGGTTTGTTTTCTGTTTGAGAGTTAGCATGGGCTTCTCTTTCGCTTAAGAATTGATTTTATAAAATGACTCGTAAATAATAATAATAATAATAATAATAATAAAATTTTTATTTAGCAAAATCTAATACAACCAACAAAATTAAATAAAATACAAAAACTAAATTAAAGGTTCCAACAATAATGCCCAACTTATTTAACAAAATGTAATAAATGAATAATAGATAACTAAATAAATAAAGTAACTAAATAAATAAATACATACCAAAATAAAAATGTCATTAACATAAAAAAAATTCATTACCATAAATAGAATTCAACATAAACAAAAATTATTAACATAAACTCTTTTTTAACCTTTGCTTAAAGATATGTACATTTCTTGCGCTTTTAATAAAATCGTCCAGTTTATTATACATTATCAGCCCTTTTACAAAAACAGTTCTAAACGCTCCCTCCGATTTCACCGTATTTATAAAAAAATTGTCTCGATTTCTAGTCAAATGATCATGTACAGTCGCGGAATTAAAAATCCGGACATTTAAAATGATTCAGTGTATATCTTACTTTACTTTACTTATCACGTTACCTGGTGAAATTAGTCAAAGTCAAAATAATTACTCGTATATGACAGCATGCCTCATTGTTTAACTGTCAGTTGCTAATCTAGAAACGCAAAGCCCAATTTACATTACCCAAAAATTGCAAAAATCCTTTATAAGACTCGTCCGGATTTTTTATTCCGCGACTGTATATTCACACACTGAATATTCAAATGGTTGAAATAGTCTGGTAACAGCCCACTCTTCAGCTTGTATAAGAAGATCATACAATGATATTCAGCTAATTTTTGTACACTGAGCCAGTCAAAATATTGTTCTGTGAATGTAATTTTTTGGTAGTGGTCTATTATGATATGTTTTATCGGACCTTTTCCACCGTCTAGGGTGTATATCACACAACGTTTCGGGAGTTTTGATCTACTCCCGTCTTCAGGTGTTCCTGGTTAATCCTGAGAAGGACTGAGATATCATACGTTTTTCTACGTAGATTGTGCCTTCCCCGGGGTTTGAACCCGGGACCGCTGATCATAGTGATTACTAGTTGTTACAACTAAAATATATAACCGCGCTGGTGGCCTAGTGGTAAGAGTGGCAGACTAGTAATCACAGCGACCAGCGGTCCCGGGTTCAAACCCCGGGGGAGGCACGAGTTTACGTAGAAAAACGTACGATATCAGTCCTTCTCAGGACTAACCAGGAACACCTGAAGACGGGAGTAGATCAAAACTCTCGAAACGTTGTGTGATATACACCCTAGACAGTGAAAAAAGTCCGATAAAATATATCATGACTTGTAAAGTTTTCAAAATTTCATTTGCTATTGCTACCTACCTTGTAAAAGCTGTGCTCCATTTTTTTAGGTGTCTACTGCAGGTGGAGACAGAACTTTGTTTTTCCAATTCCATATTGCAGATATTTGAGATACACATCTCCGGCTATTTTTCTTAATAAGCTACTTTAAGATTTTTCGTTCTCGCAAAGAAACTAAAGACGGATGACCTGTTTTCTGTAAACATTTCCACGTGCTAAATAATTTTTGGCCAGACATTTTATTGTAGAATAAGGAATTTTGGCAC
>CALNHX010013314.1:0-18248 GCA_940337035.1 Agriotes lineatus
TTATATATAATGGAAACGATCGAAGAGAAAATAATATCCCAAAATAGTTTTTTGGAATCACAGGAACAATCCATAAAAGTTGTACATATAAAGGAAACCACAACCAAAAACAACAGGAAAAATTATACAGTAATTGCGGAAGTAAATGCATGTGCCTATCGTGTAATTATGAAACAAGAAAAAATTAATATCGGCTGGGATAGGTGTAGAGTTTATGATGCAGTTGAAGTAACCAGGTGCTTTTCATGTAATGGATTCAATCATAAAGCGAGTCAATGTAAATCGAAGATAACATGCCCAAAATGTGCCGGTTCTCATCTCTTGAAAGAATGTAAGGCTAACGACGAAGAAAAGAAATGTGTGAACTGCTGCAATGCTAAAGAAAAACTAAAAATTAATTTAGACGTAGATCATTTTGCATGGAGCTTTGACTGTCCAGTTTACAAACGTAAACTAGAACAAGAAAGAAGTAAGATAGATTTTTTAGAATAACAGAACCAAATACTGATATTATTTATTCAAATGCACAAAGTATGCTAAAACATATGGAGGAAATTGAAGTTTTAATTGAAGACAGACGTCCAGCTATCGTGTTTTTAAGTGAAACAAGGTTCACGGAGAATATTGAAGACTGTGAAATAAGTTTTCGGGGTTATGTCACCATTCGTTGTAATTGTATAAATCGCCATACGGGCGGAGTTGCAATCGTTCTGCGTAATAATATTAAGTTCAAAATAGTGTCAAACTTTTCATTTAACAATGAATTCTGGCTGCTATGCATTCACATAACGCAAGGATTTCACAACGGACTGTACACTGTTGTTTATCGTTCTCCAAGTGCCAGTATTGCAATATTCTTAAAGCAGTTTGAAAAATGGTACGACGACACAATCCCAGACGACACCAAGCATTTAATTCTAGACGATTTCAACTGGGATATCTCTAAAGATTCATTCTACACAAGCAAGCTCCTACAATTAATAAATACGTTGGGTTTAAATCAACTCGTAACCGAATTTACGCGCTCAACAAAAAATTCCAATACAATCATTGACCTCGTTTTAACAAATCAAGACAATATCATTTGTAAAGTGCAGATTCCACAAATTTCTGAACATAATGCAATCGATGTCACGTTACGAAAGGTTGTGCGGTATAACAGCAATTTTGAAAGAATTAATATCACAACGTTCGCTAATTACTCCTCACAAAAACTGCTTGATAAACTAAATAAATATAGCTGGGTCACATTATTAAATAGTAAAGATGTAAACAATCTTGCCACACATATGGTCAGCAGAATACAAAATTCCGTAAATGACCTCATTGACAACAAAACAATTACACTTAAAACTGACACCCCATGGTTTAGCTGTGATTTACGTAAGCTCCAGGCGGAACGCAACCAACTCTACAAGACAGCTAAATTTACAAAAAACACGCATGACTGGCAAAACTATAAACGTATTCGGAATTTTTACAGCAATAAAATTAAGGACAGGAAAAACCAATATTATGAAAATAGAATAGAAAGCTGTCGTGGAAATCCGAAGAAGATGTGGAAAACTGTCAAATCTTTAATGAAAGGACAAACAATTACTTCTTCAAACATTTTATTTGACGGAGAAGAAATTAGCAATGCCCAGGATATTGCTACTAAATTTAACCAGTACTTTGTAAATAGTATATTAGAGCTAAATAAGTCCATTATTATAAACGACCAATTTGAAGAAGCTACGTTTCCGGATAATATCAGTACTTTTAAATTTAAAACAATTACATTAAATGATATTAAAAAAGCAATAGCTAAAATTAAACGAATGGGTTCTTTCGACCATATTACAGTTACTGTAATTACAGATGCCTTACCAGTTGTAGGTGAGATATTTGTTAAATTAATAAATCAGTCTCTCGGAACAGGGTGCTTTCCAGAATCATGGAAAATATCTAGAGTTGTTCCAGTACCTAAAGTTAAATTAACTAACAAGTGCGAAGAATTTCGACCAATAAATGTGTTACCGGTATACGAGCAAATTTTCGAAATTATTGTGAAAGATCAACTCCAAATCTTTTTAGATGAACATGATATTATAAGTAAAAACCAATCAGGATTTAGATCTAAACATTCGTGTGAAACGGCGTTAAACTTGGTTCTCATGAATTGGAAAAGTGAATTAGAATTAAATAAAAGTGTAGTTACTGTTTTTCTAGATTATAAACGTGCATTTGAGACTATCGACAGGCAGCGGTTACTGAATAAACTACATAAATATGGAATACGTGGTAACGAAAATATGTGGTTTCAAAGTTATCTCACTCATCGACTACAAACTACACACTTCGATCAGTGCCAGTCAAGCTACATGGAAAACAACTTGGGTGTACCCCAAGGCTCTGTTTTGGGTCCATTATTGTTTATTTTGTATATAAACGATTTGGAATTGAATCTAAAACATTGCACCATAAATCTGTTTGCAGATGATACATTAGTGACAGTTACTGACGAAGATGTTAGAAATGCCATGAATAAAATGAATATAGATTTAGAAATTATTTCTAATTCTAAGTGGTTAAAATGTAATAAATTGAAACTGAATATCGCAAAAACGAAAGCAATAATTTTATCAGGTACTAATGCAGAATCGGTTAATAAAATAAAAATTGATAACTTAGAAATAGAGAAGGTATCTCAAGTTAAATATTTAGGAGTAATTATAGATGATAAATTAAACTTCAAAGCACACGTAGATTATATAATTAATAAGGTAGTTAAGAAAATAGGTTTATTCAGTAAAATTTCTAATAAGCTTAGTGTACAGTCTAAAATTATGATTTACAAAACAATCATCGCACCGCATTTCGATTACTGCTCTAGTATATTGTTTTTATGTCATGAACAAGAATTGGCTAGAATGCAAAAACAGCAGAACAGAGTCATGCGTATCATATTACGCTGTTCGAAATATACAAGAATTTCTGCGATGCTAGATTGTTTACAATGGTTAAGTATGAAGCAACGTATTTATTTCAATTCTTTGTTGTTAGTTTTTAAAGCAGTCAATAACCTGTTACCTGAATATATGACCCAACACTTAGTTTATGGTTGTGATATTCATAATTATAGTACTAGAAATAAGCAGAATGTTAGATTACCCAAACTTACAAAAAGCAGTTCCCAAAATTGTTTCTTTTATAAAGGCTTCAAAATTTATAATAACCTTCCAATTGAAGTTAAAGGAACTAAAAATATCTATGAGTTTAAAAAAAAACTAAGCGATTATGTTAAGAAAAATTATTAGTTAAGTAAATATGTAAACAACTGTAAATCTTAAAATAGTTTATAACTAAATAAAGATTATTATTATTATTATTATTTAAAGGGTCTAGAACTGCTACTCACTGGAACTATTATAAAATACTCAAGCGATCAAACGTGAAAACAAGCATATCTAGAATTTAACCTTGGTAACAGTCAACCAGGCTTTCTGCGGAGAGAACTAAATCTTTAAAAATTACTCAACTAAAAATCATGAAGTACCCGTTGATCTTCAACACCCACAGGAAATCAGTGATTACTTCGTGAATTGTGTCTCTGGATAAGTAAATCTACAGGTTGTGACAATCTAAGCATTCAAATCATCAACCATTGCTGCCCTATCATTTTACCATACTTAACACGCATCTTAAATTTTGGTTTATCCAACAATGTATTTCCAAATTTCTGGAAAATAGGCGTTTTTCAAAACAGCTAAGATCCCACTTGGATAAATACGATTCAGACAAGGTCATAGTTGTGCAACTGACGACTTGCTAACTGCTTGTAATCAAAATAAAATATCAATTTTAACATTACTTGCCTACAGCAAAGCTTTCGATGGGTACTTTAAATCACGAAATGCTGTTGGCTATTTTATATTTCATTGTTCTGTAATTTAATTCTGTCAATACGCTTCGTAACTATTTAACTGGTCGCCAACAATTTGTAAATTGAAGAACACCGAACAAAGTAATCGACTTCACTTCACTGGCCCTTATAAGTGCCCAATTTAAGTCTGTTATTATTTATCGTAACTTCAGTAAGACCTACACCACTAGAATCATCAACAGGGAAGAATTGTAATAAATGACTTTTGTTATTTCATTATCATATATAATAAGTTAGCACCCCAACAGCGCTACCGCACAGCCAGTACCTCATACTATTATTTTCTATGGAATAGACAAAAATGTTGATCAATAGAGAATTTGCCTGATCAATCATCTAATTTCAATCAATGATTTGCACAAACTGCTCTTCACTCCAAGAAAAAAATATCTAACCTCTGTTTGAGCTGAATCAGAAATTCAACTGGCGCTTTCTTACCGTCTGTTCTGATACCAAGTCTTCACTTGCGTTTCCGAAAGGTTGAGGGCATCGGCGACGTCGCTGCGATCCGCCACCGACAAATACTTCTGGCACCGGAATTTTCGTTCCAAATACGCCAACTGCGCGTGCGTGAAAGCTGTCCGTCTCCGGCGCGGCTTCCGACCTTTGACGCTGTCCCCAATTCCGGATTCCGGACCGCCCATTCCGAGATACCTCTCCTCGCCGTCCCTGTTCACCTCTTCCGTCTCTTCGCACTCTATTAGATTGGAAGCGTGCTGTTCTGTAACAAACGAAAGTTGCTTTATAGTTTATATAGACATTTAGGTCAATAACGGCTATTGCATAGGAGCTGCAGAGCCGCCAATTTTTACCTCCATTAAATTATTATGTTCATATTTTATGATGCACATGCAAAGCGACAAAAGTTCAACATTAGTTCTATCATTTTGCGTTCGCAACACATAAACAAAATGCCACCAGGTTTAAGCACGAGTTCTCTAAATCATAAAATCTATAAAGAGGTTTACACGGAACTTCCCTCGCGCGTATACATCAATTTGAAAATTTAAAAAAAGTTGTTGGGATTCGAACTCTACGAGTCCGCCGCTTGTGGCCGCTTGAACCACTGCATCACGACCATGCTCGAATTATACGCGTTTCTGCTGCGTTATATAGGCTCCATGACATTCTGTTACATTTGTGATGTTTACCCTGTATCTGTTATGTCTCATTTTCGTCAAGGATAAATCCTCGGCTATTACTTTTATCTATTTCTCTGTTAAAACAAAAATAAACAAACTTTTATTTTTAGGATGCTCACCCTGCATATATTGGTCCAAAATTTTCCCGGTTTCATGCCGGGTAGATATATAATTTGAATGCAAAATATAGTCTTCTCCAACAAATAGTTTTTGAGTTATAGCGGCAACAGACAGACAGACAGGCAGACAGACAGAGACAGACAGATAGACACAGACAGACGGAATTGAGAAAACCTGTTTTTCGTCATCTAGGTACTTCGTCTGTTAGACGAGGGTAGTAAAAATCTTATTATATTTGAGCTGACATATTTCCAGCACAAGTTAAATGCAGAAATTTGCAACTGTGACTAAATTAATTATTAATTTAATTATTACAATTTTGGTTGTTTTTGAATTCTCAGAATAAAGTTCAGAAAGATCGTTAATCTGACTACTGTTGCAAAAACCCTTAAATGTTCTGTTACGATTATCTAAATGAGGAATTTTTCTTTATCCAATTTACATGTTCTAAAAAATCTCATCATTTAGACAACTGTAAAAGAACCATTACAGGATTTTTGTAACAGTAATTCACTAACAGGGCTAGATTAGAGTTTCTAGAAGCCATTTAAATATATATTAATCAGAATTGAAAAATATTTCTCCTAAAAAGCGCCTTGCATAGAAAATGTACAAATTATGCAAAACATACACACTACTTTTCGGTAAATAATAAAAAATCTAAAGAAGTAATTAACATTGTATATTATTTTTCCAATTATAAATCTTTAATGTCTTTACATAAAAAAAAATTGAATTTTAATAGTAAGTCTTGGTATGTAAAATTTTAAAAAAATATTTAAAAAATTGAAAAATTAATTTTTAGCTAAATTTAAAAAAATAGGTGTATTCTCGTCTTGAGATTGTTCAGTTAGCTAAAGATAACACACTCTAAAAAAATCTCATTGAAATCTTACTTAATTTCCGAAAAATAGCACTTTTTGTATTTTGACAATTTCGAAAAACTCTATTTTCTAAATAAGTAAAAATCACTCGGTATATATGATAGGGCCTAAATAGGTTTTTAGACAAGCAGAAATTATTAACGTAAAAGGTTTTTTTAAATCAAAAATAAAAATGTTTCCCATATTATGCCAACTTTTTGGCGGACACTGTATACATTAATTTCTATATTGTGGTGTCGACAAAGACAAAAGGTCCAAAGCAGGTGTGCCATACACAAAATATTTCAAAAGCACATTAGAAATTGGTCAGTTATAAATAAATGCTTAATCGCTATGGAATTAGAATACTAAATCACACATCCTTTATCTAATAGACTTGTCTATCCGGGACGCTGTTTTGTCTGTCCGGGACGCTGTTTCAGCAGCCAAACCGTAAGAGATAGAGAAAAAAGTTATGACAGTTATATGTTTGGAATGGTCATGTCAGGTCAGGAACCGAATTTTAATCACGTGACACTTCCGGTTTTCGAGAAATCACGTGATTTCCGTCCGTCAGGGACGCTGGTCCGTCCGGGACGCTGTTTCAGCAGCCAAACCGTAAGAAATAGAGAAAAAAGTTATTAAAGTTATATGTTTGGAATGGTCATGTCAGGTCAGGAATCGAATTTCAGTCACGTGACATATCCGGTTTTCGAGAAATCACGTGATTTCCGTCCGTCCGGGACGCATTCTGTTTGAAAAACGGTCTTTTTTGTTTTATTAAATGAGACATTTGTCTCACTGGTTGCTAGTTAATACTAATAGAGGTTTATGCACCAATTGATGATGCAACCGCAGATTTTAGATATCTTTTTTGAAAATTTGATAAATGTATTTGATAGTATGACACATATAAAGGACGTGGTATTAATGGGTGACTTTAATCGACGAGTGGCTAGCAAAGCAGACGACAACGTAGTCGTACAACACGGCGAGAATGTGGTTAACGACAATGGAGTCAGGCTAATAGAAGTGTGAAATGTGATCGATACGACTTCAAAATAATGAATGGGTCTTTTCCACAGAATAATATGCATAAGTATACATGGACGCAACCCACGGAGAGACAGCAGTCTATTATAGACTAATGACTAAACCAACCCCTACTATTAAGGTTCAAGTCGTGAAAGTACAGCGAGAAGCATCACGCGGATCTGATTATTTTTTTTAGTAAAATTAAAGTTACGTTTCGCTTTTAAACACCAGTCGCCCACTTATAATCTAGAGCAGTGATTCCCAAAGTGGGCGATATTGCCCCTTGGGGGGCACTGGAACGACCCAGGGGGGCGATAGTAGCCTCGGGTGCATTTGGGGGGCGGTGAATAAAAATAAGGGGGCGGTGAAAGCTTAAAGAAGAAAGAGAAGATAAGAAGAATTCGAAAAACCATTCGTACATATTTCATCTGTTGTGTAACATAGTGTAACATTTTCCAAATAAACACACAAAATGCAAGTTACAAATTTATTTGTTACTTTATTTATTCAGTCTGTTTATTCTCCGTTTCTTTAATTTTACTTTATTACACACTTTAATACACCATCCAGAAACTAATTACCATTATAATAAAGGGTTTTTATTATTCAAATTTGCTTTTACTCAAAATACAGGTTAAAAATTCAGAAAAAAATTGTTTATTTTAAAAATATCATTTTCTCTAGCAATAATAATTTCTACAAAGTTTCTATATGGTATATTTTATTATAACATTTCATAATTGACTTTTTCAGATAATCGTTTGAGTTTGGCTTTCACTTTAGATATTCCGATTGTTAGTTAATACCTACAAATTAAAATCTAAGCTCTGATGTTGCCAAACAACTATCCCAACTAAATCAACTTATATGCTCGAACCTTTTTAATAAACTATTCACAATTTAACAGTAGCTGTATCTAATGTATCATTCATTAAACAATTCTCAAATATTTATGTTGTACTTTTAATGTATAAATCCTTCCTTGTACTTTTTAATTGCTAATTAATTTATTCTTTCAAAATAATTTCCTACCTAGAAATACTCTTATAGATAATTGTCAGTCTCAAGAAGCTACCACAACAATATCTTTCTGTTTGTTCGCTTAAAGAATGTAGATTTCCAGGGGGCGCTGAGTAATTTTTTTTCTGAAAAGGGGGCGGTAGGCCAAATAAGTTTGGGAACCACTGATCTAGAGTCTTCACAATGAGTCTACAGTATTCTTCTATAAAATGAGATTGGAACAAAAGATAAATGATTCTAAAATTGGTAACGTTGAGCTACAGTATAGTTTTATTTAAAAATACATTCACGTGGCTACTAGTGAAGCATTAGGGCAAAAAGATAACAAATCAAACAGAAGAAAAAATACGCTTAATGGAATGAAAGTCTACAATAGCTTATAAATGAAAAGACAATGTCCTGTCAACAGTGGCTAGCAACACAAGACCTAGAAGACAGTGAAACTATATGAGATACAACTATGAAGTTAAAAAGAGAAGAAGAAATATATAAATCAGTTTTGGGAAAGGAAATGCGATGAGGTAATCAGACCTGCAGGAAGATCAAGATCCAGGCAGGCATAAAAAAACATAATAACACTCAAGAACAACACACGAGAAGCGAGAACTGTAGACTCATTTAGAATTAATGCGTGCAAAAATACTACCAATCACTACCAACAGAACACAGAGCTAAATTTAACGCGGTGGATTACATAATCGAACCATTCGATCGAGAAGTAAAAGAAAAAGCGTTACAAGAAGTTAAAGACGCACCGAAATACTTGAAAATTAATAACGCTACGGGTCCTGGAGGTATGTCCATAGAAATTATTAAGAACAATAACGCTAGAAGCACTTTCCAAGTAATTTAGTGACTGCTTAAAGAGAAGTAATGCTCTAAAAAATGGAAAGTGGCATATATAAATTATATTCACAATAAAGAAAGTAAAAGAATTTGTGAAAGTTATAGGGAAATTAGCGTAACGTCGCCTATTAGTAGGCTGTATGGACGAATACTAAAATCAAGAATGGAGGAACAGCTAAAAGACTCAGAAGAACAGAGTGGCTTCAGACCATGTAGGTCTAGTATTGATACTGTATTTTGTCTTAAGAAACTGGAGAAAATAGCATAGGACATGAAAGAGTACTGCACCTAACATGTATAGATTTAAAAAAAGCTTATGACAGCGGTACAGTAAATCAATTATGAAAGGCAATGAAAGATAGCGGAATAGAAATAAATTACATAAACGTTGTTACACAACTATACGAAAACACAATCAGCCGAGCCAAAATAGGAAACGATTATTCTTAAAAATATATCGTAGATAAAGGACTGCGACAGAGAAGTTGCATGTCACCAACTTTAATTAAAGTGTATATAAATCGTGTACTAAAGGACTGGAGAAAGAAGAGTAGTTCACTGGGTGTGCAAATCGGAGAAGAATGTATCTATAGGTTATTATTGCAGACGACTCGGTCATATTAGCTGAAAATGAAAACACTATAATCTACATATTTAGGGAATTAAAGAAAGAATATGAGAGGTGGGGTTTGGAAATTAATATGGACACAACGCGGTACATGGTGATCGCTGATCGCAGAACAAGAATGAGAACTAATGATTGGCAATGAAGTAGTAAAGTCAAGAAATGAATACATATATTTAGGGGTCACCTTAACATCTGATGGAAAAGATGAGCTAAACATTCAAAATAAAATAAGAAAAGGAAAATCTGTAACTAGGCAACTACATTTAATGCTGTGAAATGACACAATTTCAAATAAAACAAAAATACGAATGTTTAGCTCATTTGTGGAAAAATGCCTTACGTATGGGGGAGAAGTGAGGACAGTACTTAACCAAAAAGATGAAAAATAATATTAATAGCATAGGTGATGTACTAGGGATGGTGTTGTAATAGTTATTTACTATACAAGTGGGATAAGAGCTTACATAACTCGTGCTACGCACTCGTTTGTAACTTACACACACGTATATTAATGATGCATTATCACACATGTATTGTACAAAATTTTATCTGCAACTGCCTAAAATTGAGAAAATTGCACTAAAAGAAATGTCAAATTTGTCATTTTCAAAAATTTTTAGTAGGCAAATGTTATTATGTCATTCATCTGACACTACTTCAGTTAGGTAACCAAGCCATTACACCACTCAGTTGGGTAATAAAGCCATTACATAACTGAATGGTGTAATAAGCTTCATTACCTAACGGAAATAGTGTCAAATGAGTGACGAAATGAGTTACTTATCCCACTGGAGTAGATAATAGCTATTTATACGTTTTCCTACATGTCACATACAAGATTTTATCTATTTTCGAAAGAAAACAATTACTTAAAATATTTACTTTTCTTAAAAAGGAGGAAAATAAAAGAAAAGCAAGCTTTTTCTCACGAAAATAGATAAAAAACGTTATTGAGTCATGTGCAAAACGACGGTATTAGAAATAATAAAAATTTTAACTTCAGTAATACATACAATTGAACGATAACAACTACTGTGGTAGGGGCATATGTGCCGAGTGAATCCACAAAAAGTTAGGAAATGGAAAGCAGCAAATAGAAGAAAGACGAGAAGACCAAGATCCAGCTGGAATACTGGAATTGAGGAAGCCATCCATGAAAGAAGACGTGTTGGGAAATAGAACTGCATGGAGATGGCTGCGGTAGATGGCTAAACTAGCTGTACATAAAACCGTTTATGTGTATTTATCATTATCATTATGCCAAATATTGTTTTCTGTTGTGGAACTATCATGCTTTGCATGAAACGACAAGGAAGCCGACCTGCGATTAATTAATTAAAATTAATCGATGGTAGTAAAAAATCGCAGATCAACCCCTCTACAGTTTATACACCACGGCAGCTCTGAAAACTCTTTACTTGCCGCGATGGCCGAGCTAGCTCAAATTCGGCGATATGGTCGTGGATTCAAATCACCAGCTGTGCACCCTGTAATATCTTCAAAAAAAATGGGCGCCAGAAATCCAGAAATTTCAAATAATAAAGGATAAACTACAAGTGACTAGCGTTTATTTAACAGAACTGAAAAACTTGTAGAATCAGTAATAAATAATCAGAATAATTAAACTGCAAATAATGTCATAACAAAATTGTGTACATCAAATGAAGGCTGCGGCACGCACAAAGATCAAAAACCCCTTTCGGGTTATTCTATTAACTGTAACTTCAAAATCAATCGTGAGATATGCATACCTCAATCATTTGATAAATCCTTTCTGTTTAGGTTATTGAAATCAAAAATGCGTGAATGCTCCTTTTACACAGGGTCAATTAAACACCAAAATTACAACTTTAAATATTGATCATGATTAAATATAAGTGTAAAAGTTAAAATATGAAAAAAACAAGAGCATGTATGAATTTGAGCTTTACTGGTTAATAATAACGGTTTTAGAATATAAATTCCAGTTATCGAAGATAATATAAAATAATCCCGGAATAGCACAAACTAACTTCGATGTCCATAGACTGCGGTATACTCATTGGTCGAAATCGCCGTGGATGCACCGGTAATTGTAGCGAAGGCAACCTCAAACGGCCGCAACTAGGCAGAACTCCAGCAGGTGTCGAAAATGAGATTAGGCTAACAACTTTGCCTCCGAGATAAACTCTTGGATGAAACTGTTAATTAAGAGCTAAAGAAAATGTAATTACTATGGGAATAACAAAACAGAAAAGAGCCACCGTACCTGATCATAATCAGACCTTGGAAACACAATGCTCATAAAAATTGATCGAACGCACGTAATTTGACTTAATTAAAATCAAACCTCAGCCGCGCCGGTGACGGCGGGCTCAGGTGAGAACAGCAAGTGCCTCGGACGAAAAATTCGTTTTCAAAAGAAAGCTCGCATTACAACGGCCTGTGATAAGAGATAGCACGGGTCAAAAGTGCATCGCGCGAACGAAAGGAACTCGAGCCAGGTACCAAATAAGCTGCTTTGGAAAATTTAAGGATTCGAAATGCAAAGGCTTTATAATTCAAATAAAAATATACAGGTTAGGCCTGAAATAGTTGGATAACTGGCGAAACAATTAAACGAAGCCGAAAAATTGTTTCATGCAGAAACGCGATACCAATATTTCATACTCCGCTCCTGGGTTATCATCGTGTAAAGAAGGGGAGTTTGGTTGTGGCCATTTACACGTATGAACGAACAGTACGAATATCGCCGTTTTCACAGCGAGTTACAAGGTTATTAGACGGCTCTAAGAAATAAAACACTCGCTAGCCAAAAAATATATTATTAAAATATTATTATTGAAAGAAAATCAATAGATGAAAAAAAAATATGAAAACTACTCAAATTAACCCTCTTTTTGAGAAAAATATCACTCTAAACGATCATAAAGGTTCCTCTAACGTTGTCTAGCATATTAAAGATAATGTTTGCAAACTCACTTTCTATTTTTTAAAGCAACCTCTTAATATTGCTAGCCCTGCCCTCCTGAAAGCCATGAGTTTTAGAATTAAGATATCCTCATAGAAGGTATACATTTGTAGCTTAAAAGATCTAACTAGCTACGAAATGGTGCCTCATGCACTCAGTACAAGTATTATTCAAATATTCTTACACTAAAAGGGTGTTGTGAGCAGGACAACTATTTGGTTGGAATCCGGCCATGCTATACGTATCGAATTTCCGTAACAATTTGGTAGTGCAACATAGCAAGATATTTGGGGCCAGTATGGGAGCCATGAATGAAAATGGACCGATTATATGTTGTCCTAATTTAACATATGACCCCTGATATTTAATGTCTGGCGATATTAAATTCCAATCTCAAAATAAAGGTTTTCTCAGAGCAGTATCGAACTATGGATGGATTATGTCGACCATACAACCCAATAGTTCAGAGTAATTAGCCCAATATAAGCTAAAATTTCTTAAAACAAAATATAAAGCTAAGAATTGGTGAATATATAGATTTAAGTACGCTGATTTTAAATATCTAGCTTTGAGGGGCTGTACCGGGTGGTGAGAATGCGTAAACAAGCAAAAAGTGCCTCACAGTAAGTCCACATCCTGAAAAACTAACCAAAACTTCAGATGAACTTGATTAAAGCAAAAATCGATATACAGTGAATTTTTAGGTCGCTCATTACAAATATATAAATCAAAATTACTGTGAAAAAAGATAAAGGATTCATATAGCGTATACATGTGACTGATAGATATTGATGTATAGAAGTTTTCAAAGAAGGTGATTGCAAATTCGAAATCAAAATACTGTAAACAAAATGGCACTTCCTCTATTTGTTGATGAAAAATTAAAAAGACTCTCGATGATTGGTTGCAGACATAGTCCGTGGCATAATAGAAACATCTAAAATGATATAGTAACAAAACAGACACAACGCGAGAAAGAAAAAACTAAATAAAGAAATATGTTTTGTTATAGGTGAGTGTAAAAAGTCACTAACCTTATTTTCAAAATGACTTCATTTAATATTCAGCAGCCTTCTTATGACGTGTGCTTATTTTCAACATGCTGCTGTTGGTATCTTTATAAATACACGCGTGTTGTACCTGCCTGGGTACGTGTGCAACGTATTTATCGGCACCGCTCGCGCGCACTTTGTCTTCGACCGGCCCTGTCGCCACCGCGTGCTTTATAATGCAACGATACGAAGTACGGGAGGCAGCTGTCTTTAGCCGAGCGGGTAAAGCGTAGTACTAAGATTGCTTATGGTCATGGCACAGAATCAAATCTTACCGAATTATCTTTTTGGGTTGCTACGTGTTTCCTCCTACGTTTCAATATTATAAAAAAACTATTTTGAATCAACTACACAGCCAAAAATGCCTGTCCAGCAAAACTATCATGAGAATCCTAGCGTACATTGAGCATGTAATGAGAAGTACCGAGGGAACGCTAGAAAGATTAATTATTAAGGACACAACAAACGGCCAAGAGAACGTTCCCCAACCAGATGGTTCTACCAAGTAAAGCAGTTAACAGGACTACGACTCAAAGAAGCCGTAGATGCAGCGCAACAGCACCAGGATTGGAGGCAAACCGTTACAAATGCCCTATAATACTGGAACACAACTCCGCAAAAGTGGGAAAAACACGACGACAAATTCTTAGAAACATTAAGATATTGTTACCTATTTTTTACATACTTTGAACACTCTTCAACCCTCATTCAATCTGACAGAAGCTGTTAACCTATTTTCTTTATTAAAGACGTTATAAAAATCGTCTGTACTAACTAATTTACTTACAATTAAATTGAAAGATGCAAAAAATATTTTAATTATCGTAAGGTCTCATATTTTTCAGGGAGAGTGGTGTCCATAAAAAGAAAATAAATTACACATTTTATTTTTAATTTTAAAAATAAAATTTTTCTTGTAAAAATAACTGTATAATTCTTTTCAAGATGGCGGCTACATCCCATTGCTCAAGTCCGGCAACACTAACTGATTCTCAATCAGTGCATATGTCATAAAGTACATTCACACAAATTTTTAGGTTTATATTTTGTTTTTTGTTCATTTACGTGAAATGCCTTCTACTATAAGAGTCTATCACTGTTTTCGTCACCCTTTGACATTTCTATTATATTTTTACAAAAGTCTATATGCTTGATATTATACTCTTCAAATATTTTCTATATCAAATATGTATTTCTTACATAGTGATCATGAAAGTCGTCTTTTTTTAGCAGCATATATACAAAGTTACAGATAAGATTCTATGTTTTGTAAAAAACTACTTATTATTACACTAAACTGAAAATCTATGCTTTTTCTAGATTTTAACAATACAAATACAATACAAAATCAAGATTTTCGGCAAGCTTTTGCTATAAATTTTGAATAAATTTATTGAAAATTACATTTCATTTGCTAAATTGTTCGCAATGTGAAAAACATTTTAGTAAATCTATAATAGTGTTTTTTAATGCGTCCGCAATACATTTTTGAATAATATTCGACAATTTTGCAATAAATATTCAATGTTTACAGTAAATCCTTAACAAAATTGGTGCAAATGTTTAGCATGTTTTAATTTAGAATTCAATAAGTGAAATGAAAGTGAGATTATTGAAAACACGAAACAGACTCTTCGTAGTATATTTGGATCGCATCCTAGTAGTAATTAATTTTTTAAAGTATTTGACCACATAAACTCGTAGTAATACTGAAAAACACGTGACAATGAGTAATACCAGTTTGAGAGTTTCTGCGAAGAAAGACGATATATGTCGACGGTAAGCTACAAGTAGGTATGTACATCCCTATTTTGAAAACAAAAATACATATAATATGAGATGAGCTAATGATATAGAATACAAAGAAAATGTAACTAAGATGTGAAGTAAGATCGGCATCTTAAACTGATGATAAATATTCGAAAATACTGAATGGTTAAAAAGTTAGTGGCTTAAATTGTAGGCATGACAATATGGCAAAACGGTGGTCGAAACACAAATTCTACAGAAATGAGTGTTTAACACGGTGCCGAGCTGTTTTTCAACAGCTAACACGTAACTATTTACATTTAAGTTTTTGTTATCATTTACTGCTAAGCAATTACGCACTGCTGGGAGATTATGTAAACGATTAAAAGCTTACCTATGGCATCAAATAAACAGTAACAATTTTTTAAGTCAGTATAAAAATGTTACTGAATGTCAGCTGGTCACAGCAGGCAACAAAATATTTTTGAAAGAAATGCTTAAATGGCTAGATTTTCATTCAAATAAATATTATTACGAACAGTCAACTAAATTCCAAAAACGGATTATATCAACATGCATTTCAGCAGTACCTAAAATGTATAGTAGCATTTTTTAACATCGAGTTATAAAGTTTCTCAAAAACGAAACAAGAAGGTGAGGAATTACTTGATTCCTAAATTGCAAAAACTTTTACTATGTCCTGCAAGGTAATGACAGAGGGAACATATTTTGCAGCTTATAAATATGTCTTACTGTATTTATAATTCTAGAGAGAATGTTTATGTCATCTCGAAATAGTTCAATTAGTTTTTAATTCAACATTCTTTATTAAGTGTCTACTGCTGCAACTTTTGACAATGTTGCTATTAAAAATGCAAACATAAAGAAACTTGAGTATCTCCTGCCGGGAAAACTAGCAAGATCTTAGAAGTTACTAGGGAGGAAATGCGGATATAAACTTCTTACTCATAGCGAATATAACACTAACTTAATATGATAAAGTAGAAGTCAAAATGAGATTGTAAAAGGGTTACATTTAAGAGAGCGGCAACTAACTTAATCCGATGCACCAAAAGTCAAAAACGGGATTCTAAGAAGACTTCATGTAAGAGAGCTGCATAACAGGAGCGTTATCGGATGTAACATACAAAGTATTTACAACTATTGTAAACAATAGATTTAATAGGTTAGCTTGAGAATATCAGGGACGATCCAGAACGGGCAAGTTAAGCATTTTCACTATAAAACATAGATGATTCCCTATAAGCAAAATTTAAAATTTGATACTTTATTCCTGGTTAAGTAAACAGATATTTTAAATAAGGTACGCTCTCTGGCTACCACGATAATACCTGTGGTAATTTTATCTCCAACCAAGGAAACGCTCCTCAATTTCGACAGGCAAAACTACCCTTCTGCGACTGCAAAAGGAGCTCATAGAACCACAACTTTGTGGAATTAAACAGACCACTGGCCTAAAATAATAAAAAGAAGAAAAATCAACCATCGTGACTACATAGGCACATTTGAGGACCGGATAAACTAATAGTGAAGACAACCTGCCGTTCTTTGCAAAATCTTAAATTGATTTCATCGATACAAAGGGAGCGTCGATGAGCCTTTATACAACGAATAAGCTCAGAGAGAAACCAAAACTCATAAACTCAAACCTTAACCAAAATCACAATAATCTGAAATGCAATAAATGGTTAAAGTTTAAAAGTTAATAACAATATTTAAGCAACTTAAGCTTAAGCAACGTGCGAGAACAAAGTCAAATTATGACACATTAAGCAAGGGTGAAAATCGAGGAACCATGAAGGGATTCAGTCGAGCATGCTGTCAATTCGGCACATCAGTTAATCTCAATAGAAATCACACAAATTAAACTTCAATTCAAGGGCATATCTACATGCATGACAAACTCCCTGGGCAGATTACTAACTCCTTGGCGACAGCAAAAGCCCATGCCGAATAAGTTAAGGCCACCTCACAAGCCGGACTCGCTTGAAACATACCACCACAAATTCCAGCACCAAAGAGATCGGGCAGCAAACCCGGATACTATACGAAAGCTAAAAATAAACATAAGCTTAAGATTAAACCAAGTTAACGGAAAAATATGAAAAAAATTATAACAAAGGAATTAATGACTAGATCTGTTTTCGACCCTATTCACCAAAAATCTAAACCCAAAAATTCAGTTACTACACCACCATAGCGCTTACCTCGCATACTCGCAAGATAATGCTCGTGATCCTCTTACAACGACTAAAGAGCTATTTGGAGTGGCCTCCCCCAAAGCGCTAGATTGACCAAGTAAAAGAGTTGCTTTAAAAGTAGTTGACAAGGAAAAACTTGACACCCTTGAGAAGTTATAGATACTGAATAAAACTCCTAAAGATCCCTTAGATGGTACACAGCACCACAGAAAAACTAAACGTTGATGATCGTTTATCAACAATCGTAACATGTCGTATTCTAAAAAGATGATTAATTGGAGAAACTTGAAGCTCAGGATAAGAAGAAAGAAGGAAGAGGGCCATCTCGAAGGCGTTCCTTAAGCTGCTAGATTGGTCAAGTAAAAGAGTTACTTTAAAAAAAGTTGACAAGATAAAACTCTACATCTTGTTAGCTAATTTAATTCATCGATCATTCTTTCAGAAAATTTACTTTGTACACTCGAGTGCAATTGCCGGCCGCCAGCTCAGTCGAAAAAGGAGTACAGGTTTTTAACAGAATAGTCGGTAGAACGAAGTAAGAGATATAAATTTCCAGTGCGCCAACAAATTTTTACTTCCTTTTACGATAAAGGAAGAATTGGATTTACCCCAAAAATTCAAAATTGAGTTTTGAACAGATCTTCACGTTTTAGAGTCACCTGAATCCAAAAAACATTTTTTTTCATTGGCCTGTCA
>CALNHX010013315.1:0-18245 GCA_940337035.1 Agriotes lineatus
AAAATAAAAAACTCAAACAGGCGAAAACCCATAAACTAGAAAGGAAGATGACGCCGACGATGTTTCTACCAATTTTTGGATTTATTTTAATTGCCGAACGCGTTCTTACGGTTTTTCAGTAGAATTTGACATTATTCTGTATTTTATTACATTCATTATTCATGCGAAAAGTTAAGACATGTATCAATGTTACATACTTCAAACAAAAATCAAACTGTCATATCTGCATACCTGCAAATGCACATGAGTAAATAGTATATTATTCAAGACTCGTGTAATGATAGCTATTACTCACGAGGAGGAAGTTTATGACACGAGTCAAAGGCGAATATCGTAATTCATCCGATTGAGTAATAACCATTATACTGGATTAAAATGCTATGCTTTTTCTATTACTGTCGAACTGGGAGGTAAACTTTTCGGTATAATACTAAATTAGCGTTAAATTCAAATCTTCATAGCACTATAAATCTCAGTACATATACAGGGTGTTATGAAAGTAAACGTAATAATTTTAACCAACGATAGAGCTTACCAAACTGAACAACTTTTTTTTATCGTATATTTTTGCAATAATTTATACTCCCTACATTTGATAAGCTGTTTAGTTAACAAATTTAAGTTAAAGGTGAACAACACAACTAGACTAAAACTGCAGAGCTTTTGTTGAACAAAAAAAAAAACGTGCGGTCAATACCTTACCTATCTCAAGTAATAAGGTACGTTAATGACCAGATGTTAACTAAAACTTTTGAAAATTGCATTTCATGAAGATTGAACAAAAATTAGGACTTATTGCTTAGATGTAATATTATAGGCGTTTTACTCCTTGTGGAATAATATAGTTTGCTGCATGTTTTTACTGTTTCCACAATTCTCCTTCATTCTTTCTTGTATTCTACCTTTCTTTTCCAGTTTTAGAGCTTCCTCTCCTGTGGGTCTCTTCTTACTTCGTCGTACCATCTCATTATTGGTCTTCCTGGTTAGGTATTTAACCATCTAACACGTTGCGCTTTAATAAATTTCACGATGTCCTTACCACCCACTTCTTCAATCAGTTCGTAGTTGAGTCGTGTCTCACCATCATCCGTTATTTTGAGTTCCAGTATCTCTCCCAGCATTTCTCTTTTAAAGACTAGTCCTATTATTAATTTCTACAACTGAAAATTCGTATTCTTACTAATATTTATGTCTTGGGAGTTGTTTTTTGTTCTCGTAGTATGCGTTGTTCCCTAGTATTAATCTTTTTTTATGTCATGCTCACTTTCATTTCTGTTATTGATTTTCAGGCCCAAATATTTAAAGCTTTTTACTTCCTCAAACGTATAATTGTTATATTTTGGGTTATTCCATTATTTATTTGTAGTTTCATGAACTTTGTTTATTTTCAGGTCGCTATTTTTGTTTGCTGTTTGTAGTTTTCTGCGTTTCTATTAGTCGTCTATGTGTTCTAGCTATGATCAGAACGTCATCGGAATATGCTTAACATCTGAACTTATTTGTTTGTTATTGTTCTATTTCCCCTCTTATCCTTTCTATTACGTAATTAAATAGAGCGCCCAAACGGCATCCCTCTGTTGTACTCCCAAGTTCGTTGTAATTTCATCCATTACACCTTTAGCTAATTTCACTATTGCTCTTATGTTTGATAGAGTCGTGTTAATAAGGTTTATCAACTTGGATAGAAGATTTGTGCTGCGAATTTTCTGTAATTGTTCTCTTTCGGACACTTTATCAAAAGCTTGTCTGAAATCCATGAATCGCATTGGTATCTCTATACTGTATTAATAAAATTTTTCCAGAATCTGTTTCAAAATAAATAGGGCATCAGTGGCCGATCTTCTTGGCCGAAATACGTATTGCTGTTCACCTAATTCCAATTCACTGTAATGCGATAGCCTTTGTAGTATCAAGTTGGCCATTATTTTATACGCCACGTTTAATAACTATACGCCCCTGTAGATGTAGATTCGTTTGAATCGTCCTTTTTAAATAATGTGATTATCATGGATTGTTCTTATTGTGTAGGCATTTTTTCGGTTTCTCATATCTTTGTTACGCGCCTGATTTTTTTATACTTCTTTACCATAGCGTATTTCGTCGGTTCCTGTTGCCTTTCCATTTTTTTTTTTATTAGTTATTAGTTAGAATATTAATGGTAATATCCCAACAATTATTAAAGCTTAATAATTGTCTTGAATTGACATCAATATTAATATTTTCCTTTGACGTTTTCAGATATTCGCTTATTTGCAACATAGGTATGCCGACTTCATGCTCTCGCAGTTGCAATTTTGCGATACGCCACAACCCTTGAGTTATAGGTGAGAACTAGAATTTTGTGATTGGTTAAATCCCGTGAGTTACGAAATCATAATTCAAGGGTGTGAGTAAATAATAGCATTACTTATTTGAAAACATATAAATAATAAATATATTATTTAACACTCATAGAAAAAGACTATTTTAAAATTATGGATCCACGATTTTAAATATCAAATTTATTAATTAGTTCCTCGATACAGTTTGTTTTCGCATATGGTTTTTCCGCGCACCGCGCTCGTGGAGTTGCGTGAATTAGATTTTGCCCAAGAAACGCTCGACCTTCGAGAGGACGGCTGCGAAGAATTTTTCGGTGCGGTTTTTTTTTTCGATAGTGACAAAGCAGGCTAGGCTCGAAACAATTTATTTAGAAGCCACCTCTGGAAATTTGGCATAGTTCTAACTAGCAGGCTATTTCTGTAATATTTGAAGTGTGCACAGAGACGTCTCTTCAAGCACGTTCAGGGCCGTTTTTCAGGAGGCCTGTTTCCATGCCTAATGCTTCCATGTTCTTACTACAAGCTACCGGCACCCTGGCATCAAACTCATATGATTGCGGTTCCCTTGCGATCTACTCCTGTTCATCGTAGCAAACGGCTTATACGGCGTGAGTCCCAGATGCGAGCAGTATTGGCAAAGGTTTGACTTTCCTCCAGCTACAGCGGCCGCCTGTATTAGCTTCGAGGTCCAATTCAACATTGCCATGCAGAGGCTGGCAGGACAGCCCACAAAATCGCAAGATAGTGCTTCCAGCAACGTTTTGTAAGTACATGCATTGATTTTCAACTTGCTTGTTTCATTTATAGGGAAAGGGCTATTGCCTAAGAATAAACAGTTCTACGAAGGCCTTCGATTAATCAAACTGTACTCGATAAATACTAGCTTGCCTGTAACGCTTGAAGCGTCCATATTTCATTAGTTAAAATGGCTGAAATGTTGTATCTACCTATTACTTAGTTCCACAAGCGTCCACTAGCCGGATGTTTGCATGATATCCAGATGTAAATTTTGTTATGCCACGTTATTGCTGGCGTGAGACTTTTTAATTTGTTGTATTCTACAGTGTGTTTCGAATTTTAATAATTCATAATATTTGTGTGTTATAATTTGGGTCTAGCTGAACCTCCAGCTTTATTTATGCTGGATATTTGTTACACTATTGTTGAATATTAAAAATATATTTAATGTTATTGGTTTATATTTTATTTGTGTATTCATGCTATGACCCTACATGAACCTGCTAGTGTTCGTTTTGTTTTAATTTAGGTTGAAGTGCGAGGCTTACAAGGTAGGTGGTGTACTGTTTTGGTAGGTAGATTTGTTTTTATTCTGTGCTTAACGACAGGCGCCCAAAATTTGTTAATTTATAAAGTTTATTTATAACACTAAAGATCGCTGCCTAGTCCTTACTCTCACACCATTTTTCTGCCGAGAACTAGAGCTAGCTAGGGCTGTGCTCAGCCCTCGTTTAAGGGTGCGTTATACATATTTCCCTAAATAAGAAAGCCTAAAAATACATAGGTTGTTATATATAACAAAAAATATTATACACTGTTCTGCATATGAACATTTCGTATATAATCATATTTTAAGTACTATACTTTGTTGTTCTCTACAACTTGGACAACCTTTTAAAGCGTTCTATAAAAAGAAAGCAGTATCACAGACTATTTTGGGTCACTCTCTATCAATGTTTCGCTACATTAAACTTCTCATTTTTGAGGAGATTTAAATGTTAAGATGTTAAGGTTGCCAAATTCGGATTGGTGAATTCTAGTAGAGGTGGCAGTAGATTTTTGTAACATTACAAGTTGCTGGGGATCGAACCTAGGCTTTCTGGTGTAGCTATCGCAGACTATATACTCGGACACCAACGAGAATTACAAGAAATTTCAGACATATAAACTTTAATAGAATTTTCAACACTGAAAACAACATATCTATGTTTTCCAAAATTGTATAATTTACTATGTCAATTTTTATTGTCTAAAAGTTACGGTGGCTTTTCAAATATAGGGCTAGATTTCAGCAGCGGCTGTAGTAGATCATACTGATTTGACACGAAAAGCCTAAAAAGTAAGTAGTTTTAAAATGTCTGCGTTTGTTTGACAACTCATAAGGCAGCACATTGCTATTACTTAAAAACAGCTGGCGAAAATTAAAGCAAAATAAACAAAGGGATTTTCAAAATATGTGGCGTATTATGATTAATTAAAATCTATACATTTTATGTCAATTTCTTGATAACCCTAAGATCTAATTTTAAATGGAAATACATTTCTGTAATATTTAAACAATTAAACACAGCTCTAATAAACTACACATTTCCAAAAAGCCTAAGAAATTATCTTTTTAGTTTACTCATACGAAATTGAATTGTACACACAGCAATGATGAGTTTTGAATCTAAAGTTCAATTGATACTGTAGTAATATTTAGTCGTAGGGCCTCGTACGTGTATATTGAGTTTATTCGCATTAATTTCGCCTAACTAATGGATGTTGGTATTAACTTATTTATATCATTTTAGTGCGTGAGTGTAGAAAACGTTTTCCGTTAAAAACAAATGTCCAAACTAAATTAATAAACAATTAGAAAATTTCCCAGAAATCTGATACCTCTACGTATTGACCAATTACGTAAAAATATTTCCTTTAAGACTTCATATATTGGATAAGAATGACTCAGCTAGCAATAATTAGTGTCTCCTTAAATTTTCCCACACTGTTAACGACACCGTTGTTGCGTAACTAATCATTAATTTCAGTTTTGGTTGGTACGTTATCACAGGACGAATCGCTGGGAAAATCGGCTTAATGAATGGACTATAACTTACTTTACATAAATTTAATTAAATTATAAAAATCAACTCACTTTCCTGCTGGTAATATCACGCCATTCTCCTTGGGAGGACTGCTGTACGACCTACAGCAGAGAGGGTCATCGCAGTTCGAAATGCTCCCTTCTTCATATTCGGGGTCTAAGTGCGTATCTGATATGTGCAACACTTTTAGTGTGGGACTTTCGGCCTAAAAGCATTTTAATTGGTATTTGCACAATTCTCAACCTCATAATTACTTCTGGCAGAGGCTCATCTTTGAGCGGAGGTTTGGCAACTGCCGGCAGCTCGACCTCCCATTCGTGCGAAGGGATCTCCACGTCGTCGCAAGCCTCTCCGAAGCACATTCTGCAGATCTCCGACGGACCTAGATTCGAAATTTACAAGGTTATTCATTTAGCAGGGTATCAGTCGACTACGCAATTGGAAAAAGTAGTTGTACACGACTATTTGCCTAATAATTAACATTTGAATGCAAGTGGTAGTTTTGGTTTTGCGCAATGGTTCTGGCTTCTGAGCATCCTTGGCCAAGTTAGTTGGGATTTTGGCAAGGTTGGTGTGGCGCTAACCACAAATTTTATATTCATCGCGAATTAAGTATATCTAAAAACCTGTTTTATTCGCTTGCTTGGTTTATTTAAGGTGCAAGGATCAAACTTCAGATAGCTGGCCTTGAATTAATCCTGTATCGTTGTAGCAGTTAACGACAAGTTGAAACTTAATTTTCTTTGAGAAACTTAGTTTAAAGCCTTTTAAAAATAAAACGAAATAATTGTTTAGGCACCTACCTATTTTCGTGATGTTCAAAACTGGCAAAACGTCCGGAGCGAAAACATCATAAACTCCAGTGCACACTCTTTCATTTTGAATTTGGAAACCAACACAGAGGGATACAAATTTTCCTCTGATTAAGTCAAATGATTCTCCTTTCAGCACGTCTGTTTGAAGAAGACCGACACCTGCAAAAATTTATTTTCGAATTTGTCGATAGCTTTTAAAACACTTCTTACCTAATTTGCAGACAGAGCATGGTATCCTTTGCCTTACGGAATCTCCTAATTGAGCTACTGCATGCCCCACTTTAGATTTTTCATCTGCATTTAGCGTTTGCAAAGGGTCCTCCTCAGTTTCTTTCGCCTAAAATTTAAGGAATAACAAGTTTTATTAAATTATAAGAAAATAAAATACTTTTCTTATTAATTATAATTTTTATTTGCTCGAATTGATCTAACTCATTTCAATTTTGGCTAATTTTAGAATTTAAAGAACCTCTGTGAAAAAATAGAATTACATAAGCATGATTAAAGTACAAAATTCTATAAAAACACAAAAATGTCAGATTTTTCGTTTTGGAAAAAAGTTAAGTCACTTCCTGTTGCTCCCAATGATTATTTACCTGCCTGTGGGATTTAGGTGGTAATTCATGTTTTTTAACTTCACTTGTCACAATTGGATCTTTGCTCGGTATCGTTTCATAATTCCAATCATCATTAAAATCCGTGACGTCAATTTCAACAGGATTAGAGTCTTAAAATTATAAAGATCAATATATTATTTATTTCGAAACTGCAACTCACCTGTAGCAGAGAACAGTCCAATTGTTGTTAAAACTGCTAACGTAATCGCGGGCCAATGATTCACCTGGATTTTCTAAAAAACAGTTGAAAATAAGAGTAAAAGGGGCACTATCGAAAAAAATTGCCTCACCATGTTAATTGCCGACGAGTTCTTGTTGCTCGCGAGGTTTTTAGCCGACTAAACGAATGTTTTTTCGAGCAGATACGCTCAAATAACAGCTAAAAGCAATCAACGATTAATAATTGTTGGTATATCATTCAAGGCTAGCAGGTAAGCACAAACTACGCTGATGGAGGTTCAGCGCGGTTTGAAATAACAAACATTAAACAGGAAATTTCGTAACAGCCTTTAGGATGAGCTACACAAACAGTCGCTGGAAGTCTTTTATAATAACGGATATTATGGGAGTTTAAAGAACCGAAGGAGGCTAATTATGAAGGCAATAATCTCCTCTTATTCTTCTCAATTAATGATTGCGAAGTGCCTATAGGACAAACACAAATGTCTGTAATTATTGCCAGTCGGTCGTGCTTTTGTATGCACGTTTGTTCCTACGAACTGTTTGTGATCATGACAAATTTATTACCTTTTTTAAAATTTAAATATGCCGCTTATTTTTTATAAACAAAGCGGCATTTTAACCTGCGCGGCGTCTGTCATGCTGACACATTGCCTAATAGGTTTGTAACTGTTTTTAAATGCATAGAATCTGTCAAAATTATTTTTTAAAACTATTACTTGGTTACTTGGTAACTGTAGGTACAATACTTGTTTGTTGGTGGCAGAATATAGGTATGTGGAGTACCAGAAACTTTAGACGCACGGTATGAGTTTGAAAATAATAATAATATTTTTGGATGTTATAGATATCTGAAAAGATTAAAAAAATTAAATAACAAAATGCAGAAACCCCTCAGGCAATGACTTTAATTTTATTCTCCACGTCAAAATTTAGTCATTTTTTTTAACAACATTCGGAAAAAAATGTTTTTTTAAAATTTATATCCCAAATAAAACATTTTTAAAATGATAAAAAACTGTGATTACTAAAATGGCAGATTTTGTTAAAATATTATCCCAGTCGGATTTAACAATTTGCCGCCCCTAAGCTGAACATTTTTACCACCTTTCTTGTGTTATTGAATTTACAAAATACATGTGGTTATGTGAATATGACAAACGGTAAGAATTAATGAAAGAAAAAGTTGCTTCTAAAGAAGATATAATAATTTTCTTTAATAAATACATTCAATGAACTTTAATAGTAAATGTAACCAAACAATAACAGCATAGAAACACTTCACAGTTTTCTGCGTGATTTTTTCCTGCAAAATTCTAAACGACGTCGTCGAAGTCTAATGATGTGTGGTCTGATTCAATAAATTCAATAAAATTCTCTCTTGACCAACCGTTCTTTGATAGTTTTTAATACATTTTAAACAAAAAGAAGCTTTTTTCTGCTGGTGTACCTACATTATTAATTGTCAATGTGACATTTTTTAAATGAAAGATGATTACAATGTTTAAAATTAATTAAAAAAGGAGCACTATATTAAGGTTCGTATTTCCACTTTTGGTTCGCAATCGTACAGTACATAACAACATCTTTTATGGTAATTTTGCAAAATCAATTCTGACTAAAACCAAAATACAAATTGAAGAGTACTATGCACATTTCATACATTGTCAGTACAATGTGATTGAAGTGGCGTGCAGGTTTTGTAATACCTACTACAACAAATACATAAATTCACTGTTCTTTTCGAAGGATAGAGTTCTAAATTTATGATGTTCGCATGTTTCAAAGTGTATTTCTAAAATGTGTCAACCTTAAGCGAAAGGCGTCCACAGCCCTGTCTAGCTCAACCTCTGGGCGCTTAGTGGTGTGAATAAGGACTAGGCGGTAGTTCTTAAGGTTAGGAAAATGCATAGAGTAATATAAAAAACAAGTGGGCGGCAGCCGTTAGCCACGACATAAAATCTACAGATCTAGTTAACAGTCGAATTCAAAGCGCACTTACTTTTTGTGGCTTCTCGCTTAACGATCCTAAACTAAAAAACAAGCATATATCCTGGGGTTGAATAAACAGATATGCAAGTAGTAGCAGAAACAATAGGCTTCAATAATAGTTCAAAAAATCATACCGCAATATTAATAATCTCAAACAATGTATGCTTAGCGTGCTAAACGCACAGGTAAAACTAGGCTTGTAGCAAAAGCAAAATGTACGCACGGTTATGATGTGTCAACCTAAACAAATGTGTAACAACTGGGTCGCAATGCAAACGCCCACCAAGAAGCATTAATCAAGCAAAAACTACGTTGGATATTACCGGATTGCAAACGAAATTTAAAAAGCAATACACTATTAAATAATGAATCATACATAGCAACCCAGATGCAAACGTAATCTGCTTGCAGGCTCAAGCTAATTACCAGCAGATACACTTATTGAAAGCAGTTATCGCTGCTTAAACAAAATCTAATCTTTTATCTTAAACCGTACGCGATAAATCTCAAAGGCCTTTGTGTTTCAATGTCGCATTATAACGTGGAAAGACGGGCCAATTACCATTATAATAGATCCGCTGATATAAACCTAGAGAGAGGCATGTCTTAGTACTCATAACTAAACTACATTAGATATGTAATGAACTGGTCGAAATCCAGCCGGGTGCTCTGCGTAAATGGGGGGCTATCGAAACCATCACCGGCGGGTTTAGGGTCCTTGGCACGGGCCTGTTGTATTAAAACGCTGAAAATCGCGGGAATGCAGTCCGTCCATAGTTGAGCGTGTTTACTTACGTACAAGAAACAAGAACATTTGCCCACCTCACGTTAGATAACGGCTCATAGAACATGTGAAGGTGGAACATTATTACTTGTACTTAACCCCTGAGGGCGTAGACGACGACTTTATTGCTTTTTAAGAAGGCTAACGTGCTGCCACCTGGATGTTCATAAAATAAATGTGAGCTTCACACACACACCTCGTGCCTCAAGATGCCAGGCGAAAGTATTTCTCAACCTTTAACTCTGCGTTATATTGGCTTATCAGCTGGGATGTCAAACTTAACAAACGAATTCCCCCAGAATGCATCGAGCTATGAATATTTATAGCAGAAAGGAGCAGGGTTGTATTGCCTTCGAGAAATACAGAACAAACGTAAAAAAGGCTTATTATACCGTGTCACTAGACACAAAATAGCTGAATATATTTTTGACGAAACTGTGTTATATACTTGAAATCGTTGAAAACCGGATTAGATGGAATTGCTCATTCAAGACAAAAAGGCGAACGGGAACCGCTGCTAAAATCATTATACTCAAGGATACATTTCAGCTGGTAAGGCAAAATTTAAAAAAAACATTACACTGTGTCAATTTATTACTGCTGCAATAAACACATTTTTATTGGAAATATTTCTACGTTCACTATTACATTGCACCTTGACAAGGGGTTGACATGGAAGTCACATATTTGGAATAAAAGAAAACAACTTGGCACCAAATTCAGCAAGCACTACTGGTTACTGGGAAGAAAATCCAAATTGTCACTCAGAAATAAATTATTAGTATACAATGTAGCGTTCAAACCAATTTGGACTTATGGTATTCAACTCTGGGGAACTGCAGCCAACACCAACATCCAAATTATCGAAAGATTTCAATCAAAAGTTCTACGTGCCATGTGCGACGCACCTTATTTTGTGAGAAATGCTGACATATTGTGTGATGTGAAAGTGGACACAGTTAAGGAAACTATTAGAAAGTTTAGTGAAAAATATCTGAATAAACTAGAACATCATATTAACGTCTTAGCAATCAATCTTTTGGACAATAGTGATAACATCCAAAGACTTAACAGATTAAATCCCCTTGACCTGCCAAATAGACTCTGAGATGTAGTTAATGTGTATAGTATTATTATAGATATAAGCAACAATTAAATTTTAAGATAACACTGAGTTAAGGTCACTGGACCCTAACTCACATGTATACTAGTCAACACACAATATTCACATATCAAATTTGCTTATTGTAAGTCTTTATAGATTGCAAATAGTTAATAAATTAATTTAAAAAAAACTATTACATTAGATGAATCTGATTCAAAACTAGATATTGTTGATTTTGACTGTTTTGGTGAGTAGTGAGTGTTCTGAAGTAAACCATAACCTCGAACTAAATATAAGTTGACCTTAACTCATTTAGAGCCAATGCTGCGTATACGCACTACTGCCTAATATTTTTTAGGTAACTGATAATATACAGACATTCATACAATATTACATCGTAATTACCTAAGGTACTGGCATAATTTAGCTATTTTTCAATTTGTTTAAGTTGCTCATCCGCATTATAATAATAATTTTTTTTTTATTAACAATGAAGATTTACAATCTGTCATATAAAATAACAATAAGTAAATTATATGAATAGAAAAATAACATGTAAGAGGGTTCTCCAGCGAAAACACTCTATTAATTTACTTAACCTAAGTGTTAAACTATAACTCAAAACTAACCTAGAAATTAGAGGACTTAGTTAAACCGGTTTGGTAGATCAAGTGGATCGTGCCGTTTAAGTCTTTTAGCATATGATCGGTTTAGAAGGTCGACTGCAAGTTCGTTAGTATGAGCACTGAGTCTATCACAATATTTAACACTATGGAACACTATTACTTCTTTAACTGAGGGCACAGGGATGTCTTGTTGTAAGACCCAGTTTGGTACATATCTGGATGCGTAGACAATGTTCCGAATAACCTTGTTCTGGAATCGCTGTAGTATCTCCAAGTTAGAGTTGCTAGCCGTCCCCCATAGCTGAATTCCATATGTCCATATGGGTTTTAGAATGGTTTTATGCAGCAGTAGCTTGTTGTCGATTGAGAGTTTGGAGGTTCTTCCTAAGAGCCAATACATTTGCCTGTATTTTAGACCTAGTTGTGTTCGCTTCTTCCAGATATGTGTTCGCCAGGTTAATCTTCGGTCAAGGTGCATGCCTAAGTATTTAGCGCTGTCTACTTGCGGAAGTTGTTTGTTATTTAAAGTAACTGGAGGGCAGGTCTCCTTGCGCAGTGAGAACGTGACTTGGACTGATTTGCTTTCGTTGGCTTTGATTCGCCAAGTGTTTAACCATGTTTGGATTTTATTTAGGTTGATTTGAAGAAGTCGTGCACTGCAGTGTCGTCCGCATAAGTGGCAATCATGGTTTGTCTAGTAGTTGGAATGTCTGCCGTATAAATGAGATAGAGTGTGGGGCCCAGTACGCTTCCTTGTGGAACGCCGGAGTGGATAGGATACAGGGCTGATAATTTGTCATGGAATTTCACTTGGAAATACCTGTTGCTTAGATAGGACTTGATTATATTAAAATAGCCCGGTGGTAAACAGCTTTTGATTTTGAACAGCAGGCCATTTAGCCAGACTTTATCAAATGCCTGGCTAATGTCTAGGAATGCTGCAGAACAATATCTTTTGAGATGTAAGTCATGGTTTATTTTAGTCACTACTCTGTGTACTGATGTTTCGGCATAAGTTTTCGCTCTTCTAGGATTGGTTTCAGTCTGGACAGAATAAGCTTTTCAAACACTTTCGACAATGTGGGGAGCAGACTGATTGGCCTATATGATGTGACTTCTGTCGGGTCTTTGCCGGGTTTTGATATCATTAGAATTTGAGCAACTTTCCATTGTTCTGGGAAGATTTGCAGTCGAAAGAGAGCGTTGCTTAAGTATTGTAAAGCTTTGTAGCCACTTTCGGGTAATTCCTTTAAGGTTTTGGTCGTTATCAGGTCATAACCAGGAGACTTGTTTGGATTTAGGTTGGCAATTATTGCTTTTATGTCTGCAATTTTAACAGATTTGAGTTTGTCGACAGACTGAATGTAGTTTTCAACTGCTTGTTGAATTCTTCGTTCTTCTCCAGCAGAGGAAGTCGAGGGATAAGGCTGAAAAACTGTTCGCAGGTGGTTGGCGAAAGCATTTACTTTCTCTTCAGGGCTTCTTGCCCAGGAGCCATCGGGTGTCCGTACAGGCGGAATGTACAGTTGGGGTCTTTTAAGCTTTTTCGTAGCTTTCCACAGGGAGTAGTTAGTGTCCTCAGTGGGAGTTAGTTTTGTCAAGTAAGCTTGAATTCCCTGATTATTTAATTCATGCAGTATTTGTTTTAGCTCTCTCGTTTTTGTGTTAAGTACAGTTTTGTCCCTAGGGTGTCTGGTGTTTTGCCAGATTCTTCGAAGTCTTCTTTTTTCTGCTATCTTTTATTTAACAATTATAGGGATCGATTCGTGAACCTCCAGCTCTGGAGAATCTGGTGTGGAGTCTCATGCTGATTGTTGGATAACAGAGTTGAAATGTTCTACGGCTTCATGTATATCTCTTGCTGTTTTCAGTGGAATGTTTAAATTTAATCTCTCATCCACCAGTTCTCTAAAGTAGTCCCAGTTTGTTTTCTTGCTGTGAATTTTAGGAGCCCTGGGGGGTTTCATTATTTGAGTACAATATGTGACTAGGACTGGTGAATGATCAGAGGACAAGTCCAAGCATGTTTCTGCTCTTAAGTAATTTGTTGCTATTCCGTTTACCACACAGAAGTCTAATAAGTCAGGGATCTTTAGCGGATCCGATGGCCAGTACGTTGGTTCCCCAGTCGACAAATGCTGTAAGTTATTATTCCTCATTGCTTTAAGTAATTCTCTGCCACGAGTTAGAGTGACTCGCGATCCCCACTCTTGATGTTTTGAGTTGTAATTTCCTCCTGCTATAAATCTAGGCCCCAGAGTGTTGAAAAATGATTGAAATTGATCACTTTTAATTGTGTGTTTGGGAGGGCAATAGACCGCGGACATAATGACCTCTCTATTGTTTAATACTACCGAGATGCTGGTAGCCTGGAGATGTTCTTGTTGGTATTTTTGTAACTCGTGATGTTTTATTGCTGTTTTGATTATAATTGCAGTTCCTGCGTGAGTCTGGATGATTGGTTGTATAGATAGTGTATTTTGGTATTTTCATATAGTTTAGTTTAGTAAATCGTGATTCAGAAATTAACATTATGTCAATTTTATGGTTTATTAAGAATGTTGTGATTTCTTGGCAATGCTGCGCCAAGCCGTTGGCATTCCAGATTGCTATATTAAGAAAGAGTGACATTATGAAAGTTTGGTTATAACGGTCGTGAGTAGATTTAACATAGTATCCATCCGTTCCATTAGTTTAATCATCATTGCTTCGATCTTGTTGTCTGATTGAGTATTTCCAACATTTTGGTTAGTTTGGTGATTGACGACTTGTTGTTGCTGCAGTATTTGTTCTGCGGCTCTTTGAGAGTATGTAATACCAGGTTGAACCATCTGTTTGCTTCTTAAAGGAGGAAACATTCGTCTTTGAATTTCTTTAGCTACTTCGCATCCCCTCTAATTTGCTGGGTGGTTCCCTTGACAATTAACGCATTTGACGTCTTTGCTTCTCTGTTTTTTTTTCGCAGTCCTTTGTTAGGTGTTCCCCCGCGCATTTCACACATCTTGGCGTTCTGAAGCAGAAGTTTTTGGTATGACCGTACCTCTGGCATTTGAGGCACTGGAGCACTTCCCGTTTAGCGTGAGGGGGTTCGAACTTGATTTTAAGGTTCATTAGATATTCGATGTCATAGATTTTTTTTTGTTTTCATTTTGTTTCAGCTGGATGTAAAACATAGGTAACGGAGTTTTTCGGGTTCTATGTCGAATATTGTGGATGCTGATTACTGTGTGTCCGTGTTCTGTGATTTCCTTAGCAAGGGTATTGATATCTATTGCGGGGTGCATGTCACGTAAGACTACTCGGAATGTTCTATTTTGTTTAAGTTGGAAGGAGTGAAATTCGGTGTTTTTTTCTTTTAAAATTTTAATTACAGTACTGTAGTTTTCAGCACTGTTTAGCTGCACCTTGGCTTGAGTATTCCCCACTAATTTTATGGTATATTTGTCTTTAACCTGCTCTGTTAGCATGTCTGTGAGGAGTTTGAGATTGTTTACTCCATATATAAATATAGGAGGAGGCTTTGTGTCCTCCTGTTTATTTTCTTCTTTGTTGGCGTCATCTTCTGCAAGTACTTGGAATCGTTTGAGGTTCCTGGTGTGTTGAGCCAGTAGTCTTCCAACTTTTTTTGTTTTGTGGCGCGTGGTTGTTCTGAGTTGCGTCTTTGCTTTCTCGAGTTTGATGTCTGCCAGTCTGCCTCGTTAGTAATTTGCATTGGAGTTGAAGATTCTTGGCTTTGAATATGGGATTGGTACAAATTTTGTTGTTGCGGTGAAGTTTGCATTGACGGGGGTGTAGAATACATTTGTTGCGGAGGCATATGTTGTTGTGATGAAGTTTGCATTTGTGTATGAGGAAATATTGGTTTAGCTGACATGTGTGTAGGCATCTGTGATTGTATTTGATACGGTGTTGGCATGAGTTGGTGATACGTATAGTTGTTTTGTGGTTGTTCGTACGGAGTTTGCGAATTAACATGTTGCACACCTATGTTTGGAGCACCAAACATGGTGGCTTTACGTAGATGGGATTACTGTAAAATTTAATTTTATGCAGCTCACCCTTTATCACATACGTTGACCTCAGGTCACTTAATAATCGCCTTTCACTTGATATTTCGACGCGCGGAGCGCGATAGCACGACCTCGCTGCTCGAAATTCAAATATCGACTTATAATGATTATTTAAAAATTGCTATTTTCGATTAATTAGGTAAGAGATCATCTTACGTCTTAGGGTAACATCCTTTATCTAATAGACGTGTCTGTCCGGGACGCTATTTTGTCTGTCTGGGACGCAGTTTTGTCTGTCTGGGACGCTGTTTCAGCAGCCAAACCGTAAGAGATAGAGAAAAAAGTTATGAAAGTTATATGTTTGGAATGGTCATGTCAGCTCAGGAACCGAATTTCAGTCACGTGATACTTCCGGTTTTCGAGAAATTACAAAAAAGACCGTTTTTCAAATAGAACGCGTATTAAATAAAAATGTTTCAGCAGCCAAACGGAGCTGCCACCCTCTGCGCCTTAAAACGTCCATCGATTAGGCAACCACTTTGACACCTTCCAGGTCTGGGTACAGTTTTTATTTAATACGCGTTCTATTTGCAAAACGGTCTTTTTTGTTTTATTAAATGAGACATTTGTCTCACTGGACTGCTAGTTTTTATATTATTTTATTCATTAATCATCATCATTTGCTTCACGGTATAGGCCAGTTGACGTGTTCCGACTCAAATTGCCATCTCTTTCTGGGTCTCCCGGATTCGCTTTCACCCCTTGCTTTATATTTCCATAGCAATTTAGGAAATTTGTCTTCATTCATTCTCTGTATGTGTTCAATCCATTTTCTTTTGTATTAGTGTAACTTTTCACTAATTGGCCATATTTGTAAATCGTTTCTTATGACTTCATTCCTGATATGTTCTAGTCGTGTGCATTATTTCACTGATCTAAGGAATTGCATATTTACAGTTCAATTTGTCTTGCACCCTTTTATTTATTAATATTATTTAAATAATATTTTTTGTATCATCTCAAATTTGCCCCCCCCCCCCCAAATGTGTCGTCCTGGGCTTCATCCTGTGTCTAAATCCGCCTCTGAATATTATAGACAATATGAATATCATGTAATTTTAATGAGATGAGAAATTAAATAGCGAAATCGTTGGTTTACATAGTTGCTTTGTGTGTGAAGTGTACAATTATAACAAAATATATTTAGTAAATTAAAATTATGTATTTTGTTTATTTTCCGACAGATGTAGACATGTGGATTATTAGAATACAGACATTAAGGGCCGGTTGCAGAAAGCAATGTTAAGTCTGGTGTTAGCTAACGTCGCGTCAAAGTGAACAAAATCGCATCAAATTTTGTTTACTAATGTATTAGTTACCATAAGCATTTGAGATTTGATGCGTTTTTGTTCACTTTGACGTCGCGTTAGCTAACACGAGACTTAGGGCCGGTTGCAGAAAGCAATGTTAAGTCTGGTGTTAGCTAACATCGCGTCAAAGTGAACAAAAACGAATCAAATCTGAAATGTTTATGGTAACTAATACATTAGTAAACAAAATTTGATGCGATTTTGTTCACTTTGACGCGATGTTAGCTAACACCAGACTTAACATTGCTTTCTGCAACCGGCCCTTAACATTGCTTTCTGCAACCGGCCCTAATTTACCTAACTAGAGTAAATCTCCAAAGATCGTTATTTAACCACTTAGCAGGGTTTGAACCAGTAATCAAGAGAGACAACTAGGTAAACCTTGATTCTACTAAGCCTAAATAATTATCAAAGGACTGTAGTTGATTTTATATAAAATTAAAGAGGACAAATTGCATAATAATTTTATTAAAGACAGATTTCTGTTATTTATTAAATTTAAAACAATTTTTAGGAAACTTAGAACAACATTGTGTTGAGAAGGGCTCTTATAATTTAGTATTTTAGACCGACTGTAAACTACAATTTTTAATGTTTTCATAACAATACACTTTCAAGTTCTTATTCTTTTTATAGGATTTCTCCTGTTTGTTGCGGTTATTCTTTATTCATCTGATGATGAAATCCAACTGTGAATCCATCGTTTTGGTGGTCTTCCAGGTGGTCCCTTTGCATGTTATTGTTTCTCTGAGTAGCATATTTTCACTAGCCTGTTTTCATGCATCCTGTTTACGTGGTCATAGCATTGTCTTTTTTTTTGTTTTGGACCATTTAAATACGCCTTGGATGTGACACCTTCCTCAAACTGAGTTATTAATTTGTCTGTTCCATTGTGTTATATCCAGTATTGCGCCGAGCGTCTTCATTTCCACCTTTCTGTTCATATGTTTAGTTTTGTTTGTTTCAGTGCGCATTTCTGTTGCGTATGTTAAAACTCGCCGAACAGTTGTTTCGTAAATCCTAACTTTGCTTTCGGTGTTCATTAACTTCTTGGTCCATATTGTGTCTCTGAGGCATCCAGATATTCTTGCGGACTTTACTGCTTGGGAATTACCTATAGGGTATCCGAAGCAGAGGACCGGCTAAGATTAGAAAAACGATACTTACTCACTATCCCAACAAGGGAACAATGGGAGCAAAAAAGAGTTAAGCTCCAACCGAATACCTTATTATGCTACACGGGTGGTTCTCGTGTGGAGGAAAGGCAATCCTCTGGAACCGGAATCTATATGGAAGGCCGAGGGGTACAAGAAAGCTATGCTTTAGGAAGACACACTAAAAATTATATTTGCTGTGATAGCCAAGCCGTACTAAAAGCAATCTTCTCGGCCAGGACAAGATCAGCTCTTGTCCAGGAATATGAAGACGCTTTAGCTGAATTGGCAAGGGAAAAGGTCGTCGAGCTCGTCTGAGTGCTTGGACACACAGGGGTCCAAGGCTAAGGCAGTGAGAAGGTAGACGAACTAGCCAAACTCGGAACCGAGGAAATTTGTTTTGGACCGGGGGGACCTATTCTGGGTATAACAAGGCAGTAGGTCTC
>CALNHX010013316.1:0-18234 GCA_940337035.1 Agriotes lineatus
AATGCCTTAACAAAACAGTTACATGTACAATTTGCAGATGAACTGTCATTACTGAATGACATTAGAATATTATTTACTGATTGTATGAAACCAACTTAGACATGACTTACACTTTTCATGGTGTACTGGATTTTAAATAGCTTTCCAATGTTGGTTGGAATACTATAGCAAAATACCTAAGTATCGAATGCATAATGTTGATTGTCTGACTTTTGAGAATGGTGTCATTATAGTCGAGAACCTTAAAAACTGAAAAAACTACCCTTTCTAGAAAGACTTTTACTATAACAAATGTGATATACAGTTGTTTAGAATTAAAATCTCCTGGGCGTCAGCACTCAGCAGCTGCAGCGATCAATAATTTGCATTAGTGTTATTACTGTTTTCAACAGTGAGTAATATACTTCTAAACATCGTTTTAGAGGTACAATTTTTGGTTTCAATTAATACCATTGTCATTGTAATCGACTAGATTCAACTTTGAAACTCTCCACTGATCCGACTCTGTATCTTAACTTTATAGTAATCAGCAGTAATAACCATGACAATGGTTCTATCAAGGTTGCTATTCAAGCTTCTTAGGAGCAACGAAGCTTGACAAGAAAAGCTGTTAAAAAGTATTTGTTTACTTGCTGATTCAGGGCCGAACAGTTATTTAGGAATCACTGTTTATCTTTTTTATCGTAATCACTATACTTCCAGTACAACATGAGGGAAACAAGAAGGAAAACCTCGAGTGAATCTGGCAGAAGTGCAGAACCGTGCAGAAGTCTTGGCGCTCTCGGCACAATGCACAAAGAATAGTCTTATTTACTATTGAATCCTGATAAGGTATGCACGGGCATTAGCCATAAATACACCTTTTATCTTGATAACCATAAACTGTCGATACTGCATCACCTCCGCCGACCGGCTCGAGCAACCTCGGTGCTCGACCTTCCAAGGCGCATATTTATTAGTTACATAAATTAAATCTGCCGGCTCTTATTGCATTATTTTTAAACTTCGGCGACTTAAAACTTAAAATAGCGACGCCGCCGTGCGCACTTCAAAGAGGTTAAGTCAAAACATTGATATCACATTTGTCGTATGGATCGGCTCGATCCTTTCACAAGTTGAACGAACGAAGGAACGCACAAAAAATGCTGCGAAGTGCATCCATAGCCAGCTTTAGAGCTTTCCGCAAACGTGTTTTGGAGGGGCATAAAAACTGGACCCATGTGTGTATCGACCCTTATTTTTAAAGCGATTTACGGTAATGGTAATCCAAGGTAATTCAGTGCGGCATAAGCGCATTACTTTGTTTGGGGAGCCTTCAATAGGGTGGAATGATTTATAACAAGCAAAAATAAATAGAGGATTTTCCCGCTTTTAGTCGGTTGCAGAAAGTGGCCGCATCGAAATGGGAAAAACATGCTTTTATAGAATGCTGGTTTGCGGCGGCTTTCTATTTTGAACCATTTGAAAATATCACAAACAAAAGAACCTTTTGACTTGACGTGTGCACAGCAAAGAAATCAAGTAGCCACGAAATTGTAGTCGAGTGGCTACCAGTATGGCATTTGTTTTTGTTTTAACATTGTTTTTGGCTTGTGTTTGTGACATTAACTTAGATTCCTTTATGATTAGCCAGCAATTAATCATGATTGCAAGTAGTGCATATTTCAAAAAACAATAAAACAAATCGTAGTATTTGTATTTTAAAATATGCCATAAAAAATAATTATCTTTTATTATATTCGAAAAAACGCCAGTTCTTGCCCAGCAAAATTTAACAAGAACTAATATTTCAGTGTGGTTCCCAAAAAATATTGCACTCGTATCAGACAATCGAAATTAAAAAACATAATTTTTTCCGCAAAACAAGTTAAACTACTTACCGGCTATTGTGATTAGAAGTGACAGATTCGTATATGTACAAGAAATCGCACAAAACACGAGGAGCACAACGCGGCTGGTGTTAAAATCAAAACACGCGATACCAAGCGTAAATTGAGCCGCGAATTGAATACCTCTACCTCTAGCGTCTGAATTCGAACTGAACACAGAACGAAGCAAGTGGCGGTCTGGTAGTGGCATTTGCCTGCAAAGGAGGCTGGAAATGGTGGAAGTGGAAGCGCTGCAGATTGCAATTTTTGTGCACAGAACAAACGACGATCAAAAACGAAAAGGCGATCCATAATTTATCACAGCCAACTGCTTAAAGGCAGTCTTAGATGTGAATGCGCATCTATTGCAGTCGACTCTAACATTCTCTTTTGCGATTTAAAGTGAAGTGCATCTTCCTATGCACTGGAAGGGTATTTATTGATTGTAAGAACTGTAAATCTTTGATTTTATAATAGGTCCAAGATAAATAGAAATTCTTTTAACGGTGCATGTTAAGAAATTTTATTAAATTAGAGGCTACCTTATTTCAAGTATTACTACAATTCAATGTATTTTAATTAATTTGTTTCAAAAGACGGAAATTTTTGTTTGTCTACACAATTTTGATAAGCGGAAGGCTAAACAGAAACAAGCTTCAATGCTCGAAGCAAATTATTTATTTTGTGTTTGTACTGTTTAAATGTTCGGGTATTATATGCCGCCATTTATGTTGTAAGTTGAGAATTTTATTTTATTCAATAAACATACGAGAGATATTTCAGCTCATTGGCTCTCTTCAGTGTATTTTACAAGTTCATGTTTTAATGCTACTTTATTTCTGAAATCACAAAAGTGAGCGAGGAAAAGGTTTTATCAATATTTATGTTTTTTCGTACCTGAATTAATAACATGAGACAAAAAAAATGATTCTGAGCAGGCCTTGATATGTGTTATACGTTTGGCAGTACTGAAGTGTATTGTCAGATCTTCGAAATACTTAATCATTAATCCGCGAATGCGGCGCCTTAATTGTTCTCCGTCCATTCATGAAATCCTGTTTTACGTTAGTAGAGTAAAATTATTGAAATGGCCGAATATATAGTGGTTAGGGCTCGTATAGTTCCTTTTTTCTGGAAACAGATTTAAAAATTCCATTTTTAATCCAAGGATTACGGTTTCGATTGCAACTATTCAAGGTTCGAGTATAGGGCGAACTATGAAGAGCATTTTGTATTTTATTGATAAAAAGTCAACTAAATGTTGATATAAATCATTCCACGTTTCTTTTTCTAAAATACGAGTTTATTTATTTTTATTCAGATAGATGAGTGTATTAGTTTTGTTATTATTTATTAAATTCTGTTATTTGGATCAAGATTTGTAATAATAGAGAAATGGTCTGTGTTTATTTTTAATACGTATGATAATGGATTAACAAAGATATAACTTCTTAGGAAAATATGATCAATGCAATCGTATCCTCAAAATTGGGGATAGTAGCCCGTATTACTTTTATTCCACCTAAATTTATAATTCTTGTGTTACTACCGAATGAATCTCTTTTATGTACATATGCCACCATCATATACAAATGCACAGCGACGCCTATAATTGGCCTAACGGCTGTTGGCTGAGTGCGAAATAAATAAATTAAAAAAAATAATATTTTTTTTAATATCACCCTCGTGGTATGTCATAGTAATCCCCGGTATTTTATAAAAAATTGAATCGCATACAGCAAATGTTTCGGTAAAGACAATGCAATCGAAGTTATAATTGAATTCGTATAAAAGTAATAACATTTTTATTTATATTCTTGTTAATACTTCTAATATTAATGTAGCAGATGGATAACGTGCGTAAGTCAGCTTCTGATTACAAGTTTATAAGTACGCTGACTCGATCGAGTTCAACTGAAGCAAGGCCGCGTTCGGGGTGCTTATGCGAAAGCCCGTAAGTATAATTCCGACAGAAGACACATTAGGGTTTTCGCAAGATAACTAAAATAAGTGTGCTATTTATAATCTATTTTATTATACTCATAACTTACTGGTAAATTGTCCTATATATTGAAATAATATACGTAAATCACGCATGCATCTAATGTATCTCAAGCAGTGAAGATGCAAGTTCTTTTACCCAATTATACATTTAAACGAAAAATAAAAGAGAGATTCGATTCAGTTCATCATATTTTAATCGCCTGTAAAGTTTGGTAATTTCTTTTTACTAGTGCTAACCTTTGCCAAACCATATGCGAACTATTCAAATCTCAAGGTATCGGAATTTGTCTTTGTCTATGAGAGGGTGAAAAATGCATTTTACGTTCGTTGTTTGGATCTACCATTAAAATTACCCACAACCGCCAAGTATTTTATGTTTAATTTATTGGCACTTATAATTTCATGTATAAATCTTTGATAGAATGGTATTCGATTTAATTTTCGTAGTGTTTTTTCTTCTACTATTTGCGTTACTAAATCAGCTATAATACTAGATAGTGGTTGGCCCATTGCTACTCCAAACTTTTTTTGTAAATGTTATATTGGAAATAATTTAAATTGAGGTTGAGGTGAGTAACAACCAGCTGTGTGAGAGCATCGAAATAGACCCCCACTTTTTTATTAACTGATTTGCACATGACATAGCACGCTAATTTTTTTTATCTACGACCACTACTAAAAGTAGGCCTTTTAGCGCTAGCTTGTTTCACTAAAAGTAACGTTTTATAGTTTACCGTGGTTAAAGAAATCAGCTGTTTACTTTTAGCCCATGTGCTAAAAGTGAAGTGAGGTTATAAAACTACAATTTCGAACTGGAAGTGAAGTTGTAAAGTTATTCTAGTTGCTTCTTGCGTTACAGGTAAAGTGTTTTTGAAATAATTAAAGCGTTATGTAATTAATACAGTCAGATGTGGAGGATTAATAATTACCTTTCGTAACTGACCTTGACAGCACTGGCTTTGGAAACATTCGCCCGCGCGGGGTGGCATACTGATAGTATGACATAAATTAGAAGTGTCGTAGATGCAAACCTTTGTTAAATCGATATTTATGGATTAATAACAGTAAAATTAAGGTCGTAGATAAAATATTGTATGCAACTCGTGCTAAAAGTCGTTTATGCAAGTTATATTATGGATAGACAATAGGCCCCTTGTGTAAAACTGCAAGCTTGCAACCTTGAACAATAATAGCTTCTTTATATGAACTGCAAGTCTGCAACCTTGAACGCACGTGGCTTCCTGTCTCACGCTCCCTTTTAGAGATAACGCTTATCTTAGCTGATTAGGCATAGTATATATACTAGTAGCTTGCACCTCTAAGTTAAGCTCCAGTCAGTCGATAAGTTCCATTGTGTTCGTATCATAGCTAGATGTAAGAAATTGTCCGGCGGCTAGCTGTGTGCTTCCAATGTTATATTTCATTGTAAAATAAAAATAAACGTTTTTTAAAAAGTCGTTTCGGCGGCCTTTTAATAAAACTGGCGCAGTCCTTCGGATTTGTGGAGGAAAACCTGGAAAACTACAAACATCGAGTCGACCAGCAACTTTCCTTGAGGTTCAGCTCTTTGCCGCAAATCGACACCTACCACCCAGCGGATCTTCGGACATCTCCAACAGGGACAAACATCGCCCGATCGTGAGAAGCGCCCGTCGACCCAGCTCCTGCTCCTCCGTGGTTATTGGAATCATCTGGTCATTGGGACCACTTGATCATTGGGATCAGTCTCTGGTTTGGCAACGTCAACAACGACGACCCCAGGACAACTTTTGGATAACGCTCTAGCGCAAAGCAGACTATCCAAAGTCGGACTTCAGGACCTCTTTGCAGGCCAGCCGACATCAACAGGATCGACGCATCCTTTTTGAAGACAACAGGACGTAGCTTGATCGCACGCCGTTCGTCAATTTTAACGCACAATGTAAGTGCATATTTTTATAATAATTTTCAAGCTTTAGAGAAAAAGCAAAGGTATATTTTAAAGGCAACAAAGTAACGACTATTAAAGCGTTCGCCTAAGTAATAATTTTTAAGTTTTAAAGAAAAAGCAAAATAAAAAATTTTTAAAGGCAACAAAGTAACGTAATATAATTTTCAAAAGTAATAATTATTAAAGCGTTCGCCTAAACAACAAAGTAAAAATTTCAAAGGCAACAAAGTAACGTAATATAATTTTCAAAAGTGATAATTATTAAAGCGTTCGCCTAAAACAACAAAGTTAACTAATATAAAGTTTTAAAAAAATATACTAACATAGTTCTAATATTTATTTATAATATTGGGCAGAACGTAGTAAGCCAGACCAATTGCTGCACATAATAGGTGTGCTTAATTTGCATTTGTGCTTGCGTTCTTGCGCGTAGGGCTCCTACCCCCTATTAGAAGCACCCCCTAGTCATTAAACTGTTTACTAACATAAAACAAAATTAAAAATCAAGTGAAACAAATAAAGTAAAATTAATTTTTGTCTACAAAAGAGAATCTTAAGTAAAAACACCTAGAAATTTATTTTTTTTAACAATTACAAAATTTTTATGTAAAAAAAAATTTATATTTTGAAACAATTGTAAAATTTTATGTCTCGAGATCGATCACGCTCACCAAGGAATTCTATCCCTAGAATTTTATTTTTAAATAATTGTAACCCAAATATGGTTGAACAAAACGCATCATTGTTTCCCCCACATTTTAATGTAGCTTTACTAAATGAAATTCCCACATATGATGGTAATCAAGCCACTCTTTCGGAATTTATCAGATCCGCAGAAATCATTGCAACTAAATTTTGCACAGAAAATTCAAACGATTATATCAACCAAATAATTTTAAATTCGATAAGGAATAAATTAAAAGGTCAAGCGTTAGAAGTAATTACAGGTCACCAGTATGATACTTGGAAAGACTTAAAAAATGTCTTAATTGAAAATTTTGGCGACCAAAGGTCAGAATTGAATCTTTTAATTGATTTAACTAAATTAAAACAGAATAAAGACTCTCCCATAGAATTTTTCAATAAAGTAAGAACCCATTTGGCTATTTATAATTCAAAAGTTTCTCTGAGTCAAGAATCAAAAGACATTATCACTCATAAATTAAAGGCTAACAAAGATTTAGCACTTCGCACTTTTACAAGTGGACTAAATGAAAATTTAGGAAGCTTCGTAAGAAGTAGAAACCCAACTTCACTAGAACAAGCCTTAAGCATAGTAAAAGAAGAAATTGATATCAGATATTCTCAAAATCAAAATAATTTTCAAAGTCAAAAATTAAATAAATCAAATTTAACTTCCGATATTCAAACAAGAAAGGTTGATATGAAACCTAAATTTAATAACCCAAATTTTATGCAAAGACCATTCCAACAAAATCGAAGTAATTTTAATCAAAATCCCAACTATTTTAAAAGTCCAACAAATTTTAATAATCCTAATAATTCTAGAATAACTCAAAATTCAAGCTTTAATGCATTTGCACCTAAACCAAATTTTTCACTAACAAATAAACCAGAACCTATGGACTTTAGCACTATAAAAAGACCAGCTACTCAACAAACAAATTTCCCTAATAAATATCGAGCAAATTCTCAGAACGTTAATAGAAATTTTAATCATTTAAATTACCATCAAGAAAAACCTCCGGATGAATATGAAGACTTAACCGAAAATTTATTTGAAAATGGAGAATTTTCAACTCCAGAAAATTTTAACGAAAACCTTCAGGAATATTCTGACCCTGATAACTCACAAGACTTAGATCACACCCCAGATTATTATAAATTTCCAGATCCAAGCGATACCGTAAATTTTTATTAAGAGCCTCGGAAAAGCATATTTTAACTTTTAATATAAATTCAAAATCAGATCTTCCGTATATTATAATTCCCGCCACCGGCGATAAACTTTTAATTGATACAGGTAGCTCACAAACAATAGTTTCTCCAGAATTTGTACAACAACATTTTCCAAATTATATTTACGAAACAGAATTCGAGATAGTTACATCTCATGGAATTTCTCAACATAACTTAATTGCAGATTTACCAATCCCCAGTCTTTTTTATGAAAACGGAACACATACATGTTATTTATATAATTTTAACCAAGACTATATAGGACTTATTGGATCCGATTTATTTTCAAAATTATCCGCACGAATAGATTATAAATGGATGCATATTCAGACAGAAAGAGCTACGATACCATTTTATTACAACCCGTAAAAACTAAACAAAAAAAAGTGAAACTAATGTAATTTTTCCAAACCTAAAAATTAAGATTTTTATTTTTCTCAACAAAACCTACAGTTAACCCTGTGTACAGAACTTTTCGTAAAATTTATCAGCATAAAAAAAAATGTAACTAAAATAACTCCAAAATTAAAATGAAAAATTAGTCATACCTTCAGCAATTGAAACCATACAATAATCAATTTAAAACAAGCGTAATTAATACTTTAAATGAAATACAAGAAATTAATATTTATAATCCTTAATCTTATAAAAATAAAAATTATGAACTCAACAAAAATCAGTCTATCAGATTTAACAACTTTAATATAAAAACTCCAAACATTAAAAGTATTTTAGATAATTAATTTATATAACAATTTTTTTTAACAACTGTAATATAAAAACTCCAAACATTAAAAGTATTTTAGATAATTAATTTAAATAACAATTAAAAATAAAAATTTTTTTTTTGAGATTAGACCATTTAAACGAAGATGAATAAACTCTTTTGACTAATTTATGTTTTCAATATAGAGATGTATTTTACTCTCCCGAAATACCTTCATCCGTTACGAAACTGACAATAAAAATCAACTCATAAGATTTAATAATTCAAACATAAATTTGTAAAATATTTAGATTATATAGCTACCTACTACTTTAGAGGGAATAAAATCAGATTCATTTAAAAATTCAACAATCAAAATTTCCCAGCACCTAAAAATCGAAATAAAACCATTTTTAACCAAATAGTCTATTATAGAAAATTTATCAAAGACTTTTCCAAAATAACTAAATTTTTAACCGTGTGTTTAAAGAAAAAATAAGATTGTTCACACCCTTGAATTTTTTGAAAAACTTTAAGTATTGCAAATAAATTCTAATAAATAAATCAGTAACTTTAAGTATCAAAAGTATTTAAAAAAAAATAACATCTTAAAAAAAACTTAAGACCAAAATCATTTAAATCAGAAAAAACTCAAATAAAAATTATACTTAACAAACAAACAAGACCTAAGCTCGTATTAATCTAGTATTTACAATTTTAATAATCACAATATTTCTCGCGTTAAAACTAAATGTTCACAGCAACATACCTTTATAATTGATATTGCTAAAGGAAAACAAAGAAAAACCTTTACAATTTAAAATTAAATTCAAATTCAGAAAAATCAAACATTTCAATTAAATGAAAAAGTATTTGTTAAAACAAATTTCAGAAGTAAAGATGAAATTTAAAATTAAAACCAATTCGGAAAAATCAAACATTCCAATTAAATTAAAAAAAAATGTTTGTTAAAACAAATTTCAGAAGTAAAGTTGAAATTCAAAATTAAATCTAATTTAAAAAAAAAATATGGAAATATAAAACACCCTGACTAAAAGGAATTATTGCTCTCTCTTTTTTCAGGATTACTACCCTCTTCATCGCCTGTACCCTGCTGACTCAATCACTAGTTATACAGAGCGATATTATTATTAAAAATTTAAAAGATAATCCTGGATTATATCCCTTAAACTTAGGAAACGTAGTGCTTAAACAAAGCGAATGGACGCTTATTAGAAATATAGACTATACCCCTATATTTGTTAATTATGACACACTTAGAATTAATTTAATGAAAATAATACCGTTACTTGAAAATAAAAGTTACGTTATTGAATATACAAAATTTAAAAGAATTGACGATGTTATTATCAATCATAACAATTTACTCATAATATTAAAACAATATCTTGAAAAAGCAGATAAACTCTTAAGTCAATTATTTCCTGATGTTAAACACAAAATTAATAAGAGAGGAATTTTCGACGGACTTGGATCCGCCTTCAAATTTTTAACTGGCAACCTCGACGCCAACGATGGAGTCAGATATGAATCTATGATTACTAAATTACAGGAAAGCAATAAAATTCAAAATGACGTTATATTAGAACAAACTAAAATTTTAAATGATACCATCTCAGTAATCAATGATATAGCAAAGAGTCAAGAATTATTAGACAGAAATATAAATAAAATAATTTTACAAAATGAGGAATTAGGCAAAAATCTCGCTACATACTCCTTAAAAACAGTCTTGCTAGAAGCAATTCAATTTTTACAACTACTTATTAACACTTGTTTGGAACTAGAAAATGCATTAACTTTTGCTCAAAATCAACAGATGCATATGTCATTAATTGATAATGACGATTTAATTGAAAATCTAAATGAAATTTCGACGTATCTCAATAGCATATCAGAAAAAGCTTTAACTATTCCATATCCTGCAGAGTTACAGTATTTACATTTATACGAGTCAATTATCATTACAAAAGTTTACCAACTTAAAAACAGAATTACATTTATATTCGAAATACCTCTTACTTCCAAAACTAACGATTATCAAATGATACAATTAATACCATTTCCGATTTTTATCCAAAATTATCAATTTCGTATGATTATACCTACTTATAGTACTTTATTATTTAACGTTAAAAACAGCATTCCCGTTGAAATAAATCATTGTAAACTTATAACTTTAGACACCTACTTTTGTAATCAAAATAACTACTTTGAAATTCCCAACGACAAATTGTGCGAAACACAACTTCTGTCATTTAATAAAAATAAAACATGTATCCCTTATTTCTTCAATTTAACAGAGATCAAAATATCACAAATAAATCCTGCGACATGGTTAATATCTTCCCCATCTGAAGCAATATTGGACGTCAAATGTAAAAATCAGAATTTTAGAAAAGGAATATCTGGCACTAACCTCTTACACCTCAGTTCAGACTGTCTTGTTTCAATAAATCAAAAACACATGTTATTCACCGCAAAAAGAACCTCAAATGAAATTGTTAATTTAAAAATTTCAAACATTGACCGCTTAATAATTCCTGAATCGAACCACATAAATGTTTCAAAGATTGACTTGATACCTGTTGACACCCAGAAATTGGTTGAGGACCGAATTAAGCTTAATAAATATGAAAATTTGTTAAAACCTGTTAATTATATTAAATCTGATAATTTAAGTGTGTCTGCAATTATATTTACTCTGTGTACTATTCTTATGTTAATAATTTTTATATTGTATTTGTATTATAATAGAAACACAATGAAGATTAAACTTATTAGATTTTTAAATAAAGATTTTGAACCAGTTAACGTAAATGCATAAGTTTAATTTTCTTTTCTTTTTTGTAAGTTCAATAGAGGCATATTTGAATACCGCTATTGAACATTTTATCGGCGGACGAGTTATATTATGAATAGACAATAGGCCCCTTGTGTAAAACTGCAAGCTTGCAACCTTGAACAATAATAGCTTCTTTATATGAACTGCAAGTCTGCAACCTTGAATGCACGTGGCTTCCTGTCTCACGCTCCCTTTTAGAGATAACGCTTATCTTAGCTGATTAGGCATAGTATATATACTAGTAGCTTGCACCTCTAAGTTAAGCTCCAGTCAGTCGATAAGTTCCATTGTGTTCGTATCATAGCTAGATGTAAGAAATTGTCCGGCGGCTAGCTGTGTGCTTCCAATGTTATATTTGATTGTAAAATAAAAATAAACGTTTTTTAAAAAGTCGTTTCGGCGGCCTTTTAATAAAACTTGCACGAGACATGTTATGAAACTCAGTTATTCTAGTTGCTTCTTGCGTTACAGGTAAAGTGTTTTTGAAATAATTAAAGCATTATGTAATGAATACAGTCAGATGTGGAGTATCAATAATTACATTTCGTAACTCACCTCGACAGCACTGGCGTGGCAAACAATTGCCCGCGCGGCGTGGCCTACTGTTTATTATGACATAAATTAATATTTATGGATTAATAACGGTAAAATTAAGGTCGTACATAAAATATTGTATGCAACGCGTGCTAAAAGTCGTTTATGCACGGGACATGAAAATTATGAAACGAAGCCGACTTTTAGCACTTGTTGCATAAATAGCTATTATCTACAACCACTACTAAAAGTAAGCCTTTTAGAGCTAGTTTGTTTCACTAAAAGTGACGTTTTATAGTTTACCGTGGTTAAAGAAATCAAACTACAATTTCGAACTAATTAAAGCATTATGTAATGAATACAATCAGATGTGGATTATTAATAATTACATTTCGTAACTGACCTTGACTACTGTCATTCGCAAACATTCGCTCGCGCGGCATGGTCTACTGTTTATTATGACATAAATTAGAAGTGACGTAGATGCAAACCTTTGTTAAATCGATATTTATGGATTAATAACAGTAAAATTAAGGTCGTAGATAAAATATTGTATGCAACTCGTGCTAAAAGTCGTTTATGCACAAGACATGTTATGAACTCAGCCTTCGGCTTCGTTTCATAATTTTCATGTCCCGTGCATAAACGTCGACTTTTAGCACTTGTTGCATAAATAGCTATTAATGTGATTTGTTTTTATCGCGAAAGACATATTTTATTTAAGTATAAAAATATGAATTGATATAATCCCATAACAGAAAATCGTTGCTCTCTTTCTTTGTTTGTATGTATCTTTGTTCGCTATCTCCTCCGAAGATATTGGATCAATTAAGTTGTATGATGGCTTAAAATTTTGATAATTTTTAGACTTAGATCGTCGGCTAGTTTTTATTTACAAAAAAAGTACGAAAAAGTTTTAATTTAAATAAATCCTCTAAGCAGGGGAGCGAAGCGCTGTCGCCGTGTGCTATTAGCTCGGGTGATTCTGTATGTTCATATATCGTTATAGTAGAGCATTATTTAAACAAGCCAGGTTGGTCCAGGGGTAGAATACTCGCCTGCCAAGCGGGCGGACCGGGTTCGATTCCCGGCCGATGCATTCTTTTTTTTAATTTATATTAATAAATCTCTCTTGAATTAGCGAACCGAAGTTCGAGTGACTCACTAGTTTAAGTATACAAATATGAATTGATGTAACAGCAACAAAAATCAATAATTATTATAGGGAATAATTAAGGTACCTATGTAGGCACATAATAATGCAGGTATACTCCTTTCACTCTATTTGTGATACTGAGCAGGCCTTACATGTGAATATTTTTAACAGTGTATTAAATATTTAGTTACAAAAAGTTGCTAATGTCAAAATCACATTTACATTTTAAAACTTGTGGAAAGTACGTCAGTTATAGAAAATTCATTCGTTGTATCTTACTGAACTGAAGAGATCAGTTGTTATTTTCAACTTTAGTTCACATGACGAATGAAGAAAGTTAAGCTGTCAAATTTTGCTTTGGCTTTGGTATTCTATTACCAACTGTGAGTTATACCGTTATAAGAATGCATATGCAAAACCTGCTCGGAATCACCAATGGAGTAAACCTATTATTGACAAAAAAAAACTAGGACAAGGTTTTTTAGCTGTGTGAATCTGAACTTTTACTGGCAACTGAGATGTGAATAAATTTGAAATTATTTCAAACTATCACTGTCAATAATGCCTAGAATGAGTTTAGTCTCAAAAGCTAGGATTATTGTTTGCTTAGAAAACGTTATATAAATGTTCGTCAAATTGCAGATTTACCTAATTTTATAACTCTTTTGTATTGCAGTTTTTGATATTACAATTTGATATGGCATATGACAGTTTTAAATTATAAACATGACAGTTACAGTCCTTTGATCAACTAATAGTATATTATGAAACTAGTGTATAAGTACGCCTTTAAAGCACGTGCGACGAGTTTAAGAATACGACGCAAAGCGGAGTTATTTTAACGTCGCCAGTGCTGTAATGACACTTATACACATGTATCATACGCTATTTTTTCTACGATCGTTACAGAAATATACAAACTTAGTTCGGTGACACTTTTTCCGTCACATTCTGTTAGATATTCTAGGTTATGTTGACATTCAAATTTACGGAAGAGCGTGTATTAATATAGTATTAAAAACGCCACCAATGGCAACGTGCAAAAAAGACGTAATTCGGCAGCTAATATTAACTGCCGGTCTTATAAAGACCACTAATCCGACGTTAACTTTAATTTGCTGTTAAAATAAACAAAAGCACATCAAAACGTCAGTGCATATGACATTTTATTCATTAGTAAATAAATTTTGATACGCTTTTGTTTTTATTAACAGCGAATTAAAGTTAACCTTAGATTGGTGGCCTTTATAAGACTGGCTGTAAGAGTGTTACAAACGTCTCTTGTGACACTAGAAACTGCAAAAAGTTGTCATTTGGACACGATCGTAGACAAAATAATAAAAATTCATGGCTTCTAGATTTAGAATTTGTTCTAGGGTTTTTTTGTACCAGTAGCACATAAATATTTGATATATGTATTAAGAAAGATTTATTAATTTATTCGTATAAAAACTATTGAAATACATAACAACAAACGAGTAATGAAGCAGAAGAAGCGATCGTTTCTAGCGTATTTTTAGGGGTGGCAAATTTTGGGTAAAAATCAACTTATTGGTAGTTTGAATATTCCAATCGAAGTGCAATGCAGAATTCACCCTAGAAATGTACTTATCAATGACAATTACAAATTGTATAGTATGAGCAAAAAAAGGTTCTTCAAAGCTGCCATTGGAATTTTAAATCTTCCCGTAATAAACGCACCGGAAATATCGTATGAGAAAAAAGAAAGTTGATCAAGGGTGTCTTTGGAATTTTGAAGTCATGTGTATTATAACACCAGAAAATATGAAGCTGTCAGTTGACATTTGTTGCAAAGTGAGGTTATAATCTTCTTCCTCTGCTTCTTCTGCAGGCTTTGGAAATATTTCCGTTGCGTTTATTACGGGAAGTCTTGATCACGGTTAGGAACACACTGCGATCTTAGCCACTGTCTATAAAATGTCAGTGGCAAGGATTAGGTATATTTTTCTGGTGTTATAATACACATGAATTCAAAACTCCAAAGGCATCTTTGATAAACTTTCTTTTTGTTCATACGATACTTAAAAGAGATTCTTTTCAACTTTTAAAGATCTGTACAGGGCTTTATATTTATGTACTTGCGTTGCATGCAGTGCGCTACGATCGCTATACCTTTCCGTTGCGCTGGCTGCGATATGCGGGGAACGTTTTCTCCTTTTTAAAATGTTCACTCTAAAGGTGTTCCAACACATTTTTTATTCCCGTGGTGGGGCGATATATCAACCCAAATTTTTCTTTAATAACCAATTGCCTATCTTGTCTAATAGCCGAGTTATTAAGCAAATTTACTTTGATATAATATGGGCATTTTATAACGAATTATTTTCAAGAAAGTTAGTACATCGAATGTTCTTTGTTTGCGTATTACGCTCTAGTTGTGTCAGTTGATAATTCGATTGTGCTTTAAATTGTTATAACTTTTCGGAAAATTCAATTCGCAAGTTTTGTGTTTTGTGTGAGTTGCGCGGTGGTAAAAGACTGGTAAAAATTAAACAATGAAACCCATTGTTTGAGAAAAATCTGCACAACCGCTAAATTGAATGGAGCCTTTATTTGGAATTTTTTTGTTGATGTATAACATTATTACAAATATATTATGCATTACTGACCAACCTGGAATATTCCTGTAACCAATTTTATAAGCACAATGGTGTAATAAAACAACAATGTAAATATACTTGTATTTATTTTGTCTAAAACGTACATGTATAAAATTATTACAAATATATACCGGGTGTCCGTTCTCAAAGTCGAACATAGGCGATTAACATTGTATTGAACGTTTTTGCCAAATCCTGCTCGCCAATTCAACTTACAGGGAAGGTAATGGTATCAGTGGAAAGATAAAATTATTGCGCATCAAGTGATACCAATAATAATATTCAAGATGCGGTTTTTATTTTAAAATATTAATTTAAAGCTAGAGAATTTTTAAATATGCTATGCCTTGTTTCTCAAGTTCGATAGCTTTCGTCAAAAAAATTGGTAATTAGTTGGCGTAAATCAGGTATTTTCTATCAACGTCTGTTAAAATTATCTACAGAAAAATGAATTATTTCAATGAAGAACGAGTGAATGTACTAATGTTAATTCTCTATGTTCGACTTTGAGAATGGACACCCGGTATATATACTAGCTTTTACCCGCAACTTCGTTCGCGCGAATGACTAATTATTTTCTGTCATCCCATCCCATCCCATCCCATCCTATCCCCGTCCCCGTCCCGTCCCGTCCCGTTCCGTCCCTTCCCTTCCCGTCCAGTCCCGTTCCGCTCAGTCCCGTCCCGTCCAGTCCGTCCCGTTTCGTCCAGTCTAGTCCCGTCCCGTCCCGTTTCTTCCCTTATGTCATGTTCACCGTCTTGGACTTAAAAATAAATGTAATTTTCGCAATCAACGTCCCAAAAAACCTCAATAACGACACCCATATCAATTTTTAGGCTTACTTACCCCATTTCACCCCCTAAGGGGTTGATTTTCGGAAAATCACGAAATACGTGTTTGATTATTTGTTTTTAGGAGTACTCCTACGAAGTTTCAAGTCAAAATGTCTATTTAATATTATTTCTTCATACAAAATTGGAACCCCCATTTTACCCCTTTAGGGGTTGAATTTCGAAATATCCTTCCTTATTCCTTGTACATCATAAAGGGAACCTCTGTGCAAAATTTCAGCTTTCTAGGTCCAAGGGTTTGGGTTGGGCATTGATGAGTGAGTGAGTCAGTGAGTCAGTCAGGACTTTTAGAAATATATATAAGATATGTATATATAGACTTACAAACGGTCATAGTTAGGCCCGCTGAATATATGAATAGTACCTTGTTGAGCCATTTTCAACGCTGATGAGCCCGCGTTTGGCTCAACAACGTACCCCAGTGTATATCATCACCAATTGGTTAGAAATGCCTCAAAGATGCAGTACACAAATTTTTGCGGTGGGTTCAGTAATGACCGGTAGTATGGTCGATATACATGGAGTAGTTCTGCAATATCGAGTGTAGGGGGCGCTTTTGGAATGTTTTATATACAGTATATAAAAATATGTAAACGCTCGTTATTAAGCCCGACATGTCACAACGCTGTTGGGCTTCACAACGAATTGATATATATAATAAATATACATAATGGGCTTGAAAACGTATTCATATACATACCTACATAAAACATTAATACGGTGTAAATAAAAATAATTTACTTTATCTACGTTATGTAATAAATACACTCAGATGTGGAGTATTAATAATTACATTTCGTAACTGACCTTCTCAGCACTGGATTCGCAAATATTCGCCCGCGCATGGCCTACTATTTATTATGACATAAATTAGAAGTGCCGTAGATGAAAACCTTTGTTAAATCGATATTTATGGATTAATAACAGTAAAATTAAGGTCGTAAATAAAATATTGTATGCAACTCTTGCTAAAACACGTTTATGCACGAGACATGTTATGAAACTCAGCCTTCGGCTTCGTTTCATAATTTTCATGTCTCGTGCATAAACGTTAACTTTTAGCACTTGTTGCATAAATAGATATTTTATAGTAATCATCAAAAATTTCACACTCGAGATTTTTGCGGAAATATCCGTTTTCGTCTCTTATGATTCAGAAAAAGTGGTGTTCGAGGTGATTTCTGTCTGTGAATCTGTTTGTATCCTCTCTACAGCATAGACGATATAATAGATCGGCTTGAAAATATATCTGCGTTTCTTACATAGTTTCGGATATTACAGTGAATATTTGATAAACTCAGCCTAACAAAAGTGGTACTTTAGTCAAGCATTTTTCCGTTTCCAGTAAATTTTTATAATTTTGGTAACACTATTTTTTTGAATAACATATATTGTCATTGAATACAATTTTTGTTTAACGTTTTTTGTGAAAAATATAGCTTTTGAGAAAATTGCACAATTAAATTCTCACATAAATATCCTCAAATTTTTTATAATTGTTGGATAAAAATATATTTTATCTACAACCTTTGTTTAAATTTTTTGTGAAAAGTACTTATAATTTTTAAAGAGCAAAACTAAAATTTTAGAAAAATTTACTCAAAATTTTTATAATTGCTGGATTAAAAGAAAATTCCTTAAAACAAGAACCTATATTATACTAATATCTGTCACTTTTCGTTCAAAAAGTTTTTTTGAAACGCAAAATTATATTTTTACAAAATGTTCTAAAATTTTTTATAGTTGTGGTATGAAAACACAATTCTGTGAAACAACAT
>CALNHX010013317.1:0-18230 GCA_940337035.1 Agriotes lineatus
GTCTGCTTTACCACCACAGCAATCGTCTACGCAACGATTCATGTGAACGTTATCGTGGACGTGTGTGAATACTCGTCCAATTTACAGTGTTAATATTTGGACAAACATTTACAGAAGTTGCAATTTACCAACCTTCGTTAATGCATTGAAAATGAATTTTGCTAATTTTTAAGTCTAACACAAAATTTCCAAAATTTGAAGAAAAAATTACAAGGGATAGAAATAAAAAAACATTAAAATTTTTCATATCTATATTATTATTGTTTATTATACGCCACGCGAAACGTTACTGCGAAGTGCTACTGCATAGCAGATCATTAAGAAATAATACGTACTACAGTTTTGAACATTTTCAGTATCTTGTACACTTTAATATTAATTTGCAATTAGATAAAAATGTTGAATTCGATATTACCTTCATTTTTTTTAATAACTTTAGAAGATATATTGATTATATGAGTCATTCTTATTATTACATTTATTCGCTGTTTTAAAGGAGTTCTGAGAAGATGGAGCGAAGATGCCGTTATTAGGAGGAACGGGGCAGTGTGAAAAAGGGATTAGATGTGAATAGACCTTTAAGTTGTTTAGTCGATATATATATTTAGTTTTGTGTTGATTGTTCAATAAATATATTTTAAAAGGATTTGTTGTTTGGGGAGCTTTTACATTGTATAAACTAAGTAACTTTGCATTTTCCGTACATATACATATGTATATGTATTTATGTTTTTAAAGTCTCCATCAACTTTTTCTACTACAATCGCGGATTCAGTTTTAGTACAAACAGCTGACACTAACATTCCAACCCTTCCAGTGGCAATCTTGCGAACAAGTACAACGCGACACTGAGCTTAACCCACGTAATATTTTTCATGTCAGAGTAAAATACGATCCGACGCGCTATTTACTATTTACTTGCAAATTTAAAATTTCACAAAGGGCAAGAATAAAAAAATTGCACATTTTCCTTATTCACTAATTGAGAAAATAAGGTGTCCCCCCCTCACAACCGCATCTCGAAATCTCTTAAAAAATACAATCGACCAGTAGAAAATCCCCAACAGCCAATTTCGCACAAATATTAATTTTAAGGTTATTCTTATAATTCTAACGTTTTCCCCATTTTGCATCCCCCAATCCAACTGGGCCGCAAAACTACCACATACCGAATATCGACCCATAGAAAGTCACCAAACAGCGAATTTCACACAAATATTGATTTTAAGGATTTTCTGATAGTTATAAAGTTTTTCCCATTTTGCAACCCCCAAATCTACATACGTTGCATAATTCCCATATCCCTAATTTTCTTAAAATAAACATTTGACCAATAGAAAGTCTCCAAACAGCGAATTTCACACAAATGTTAATTTCAAGTTTTTCTGATAATTATAAAGGTTTTCCCCATTTCGCAACCCTCAAATCCACCTGGGCTGCAAAATTTGCACATCCCGAATTTTCTTTTAAAAAATACAATAGACCAGTGGAAAGCCTCTAAATAGCGAATTTCACACAAATATTAATTTTAAGGTTTTTTCTGAAAATGATAAGGTTTTCCTCATTTTGCAACCTCCAAATCCACCTGGGTCGCAAAATGCCCACGGCACGAACTTTTTTAAAAACTAAAAACACCAGTAGAATGTCTCCAAACAGATCATTTCACACAAATAATAATTTTAAAGTTTTTCTGATAATTATAACGGCTTTCCCCATTTTTCAACCCCCAAATCCACTTGGGCTGCAAAATTCCCACATCCCGAATTCTCTTAAAAAGTGCAATTGACCAGTAGAAAGCCTCCAAACAGCGAAATTCACACAAATATAAATTTAAGGTTTTTCTGATGATTATAACACTTTCCCCATTTTGCAGCACCCAAATCCACCTGCGCCGCAAAATTCGCACATCCCGAATTCCCTTAAAAAATAAAATCAACCAGTAGAAAGTCTCCAAACAACGCATTTCACACAAATATTAATTTTAAAATTTTTCTGATAATTATAACGGTTTTACTTATTTTGCAACCCCCAAATCCACCTGGGCCGCCAAATTTCCACCTCCTAAATTCTCTTAAAAAATAAAATCGACCAGTAGAAAGCTTCCAAACTGCGCATTTCACACAAATATTAATTTTAGATTTTTTCTGATAATTATAACGGTTTCCCCATTTTGCAACCCCTAAATCAACCTGAGCTGCAAAATTCTTAAAACCCCATAGATTCATCCACATACTGCCAAAAACAAAATTCGAATTTTTTTCTTTCCCCTTGTTTCTGCGAACATCCAATTTGCTACAAATGCACCTGAGCTTTCTACCCCTGTAACTTCGCCCGCGTGCATCGCAGACCCCAAAAGCCAGCCAGTACGAACACAGATTTTCTCAATTCCGTCTGTATGGCTGTCTGTCTGTTTGTCTGTCTATTGGCGGTATAAATATTTGTTACAGGAAGACGATGTGTTGTATGCAGATTGAATGTCTACCTGGCATAAAACCGAGAAATTGTTGGAGAAAGACAGGATGAGCACCTTAAAATTAAATTTTGTTTATTTTTGCTTTAACTGAGAAATACAAAAAAGTAATAATTTTTGCATAGCTCTGGCTTTATAATTGCCGAAAATGGGACCTACCAGATACAGGGTAAACATCACCAATAGGACAAAATGGTATGGTGTCTTTATAAGGCAGCAGAAACTTGTACAGTTCGAACATGGTCGTAGCGCAGCTGTTCGAGATGCTGCAGGCGTCGGACGCGAGCAGGAGACTAGAACTTGGCTCGAAATATTAATTTTATTCATTTAGGAGCCTGGAGTTCGAATCCCAGCGTACTATTTTTTTTTGAAAATTGATATATACGCGCGAGGGAAGTTCCGTGAACCCTTTTACATTTTTTTAATTTTAAAAACAAACGTATTTCATTGTTGCGGCAATTTTAAATTATTTATACCTTCCGCGAAACAGTAAAACAATTGAAGCATATTATATTTCTAAAACTGGTTTTAAATGAAGCACAGACTTTTGTAAAGAGTATGTTTTTGAGAAATCAAATAAAAACATTTTTTCATGGGTTGCAAATCTTTTGGAAAACATAAACCGGGACAAGTTCTATAAGGCCATTTTTCACGATATGTATATTCTAATTTTGCCTTACTAATTGTTTCTGAAATCCCATCTATCTTGTGCCAGTGAACCAAAATGAACTGATTAATGCAATATAAGCAGCTTGGGATAACATCAACAATGAGTTCATTCAGACAATTTAACTTTTAGCAAATTTTAGTGTCCCGCTTTATATTTCCGCAATGGTACATACGTATTGTTTTTATTTTTATCTATTTATTATCATCTCTATTGTATGTTTTAAGACATTGTAGTATTCTGATACGATGAATAAATGTATTTTTGTATTTTGCTTTTATTGATACCAAATTACCTAAATATCTACAGTTTGCAACATTACTGTTCTTTTAAAAGGTATAGTAATACGACTTTCTATTTTAATAAATATAGGAGTAAAGTTACGTTAATACCTATAACATAAAGTAATATCATTTTCCTCATCTTGAAACTCAAATTAAAACTACAAGCTACACATTCTTGGTAGTTATCCATATTATAACTGCTATTAACACATCTACCTGAGATAATGAGCTTCGGACTCTATTCGACCATTTCTAGGACTCTACTCAGGCATCATTCAGACGGATTAGAAAGGTTCGGACTCGACTCGGATTCTCCGTTGGTGATTTCTGGGGTCCGAAAATTTAAATGTCCGAGAAAAGTTCGGGGTCAGCTTATGTCACTGGGTACGTTATTAAAGGATTCTCTGTTCATCCTGCCATTAACGGATTAACTGTCTTATATTTTCCGACGTAAAACAGCTCTCTGCAATGTAGCACTCACGTATGGATCACCAGTGTCAAGCTTCGTCCAATACTCCAAAACTCAAAATCCTTGACAGCAAACAGTTAATAGAACAAACCAGATCTGCTCCTGCCTCTGCTCCTACTTTCGGGAATGGATCCTCTCGCTTCACTGACACTTCTATGGTCTTTCTACTCAGCAACACTTAGATTGATGTAAACACCTTTCTTATTTATGTTACTTGTCAAATGTATTCTTCTCAATAAAAATGTTCCAATTAATTCTTCAATTATTCACTTGTTGGCGACCGAAACAAGAGAGAAGACAGACTACTTACATTTGCACAAGAACACCAATTGGCTATCATAAACACCTTCTTTAAATTACCTGCCAGGAGATTATACACTTGGGTATCACCTCAAGATAAACCTGGCCATATTGTCAGAAATCAAATTGACTATGTGTTAATAAATAAAAGATTAATGAATAGCATACAATCGACGAAAACATACCCAAGTTCTGACATAGGATCTGACCATAACGTCTTGGTAGCCAAAATAAACGTAAGACTGAAGAGAATAGTGAAAAATAAACGTAAACAACAATATGACATGACAAAATTAAAAGACAACAATATCAGAACACAAGTAACAGCTACATTGAAGAGAGGTATTGCGAACATAACAATAACAAGTAACAATATTGAGGAAAAGCTGGCAGGATTTAGAGTAACAATGGAAGAAATTCACAAAGACTATTTGAAACCAATTACGCCTAAAAAACATCAATGGAAGACCGATGACATTCTGTATATGATGAATGAGAGAAGGAGATATAAGGAAACTAACATAGAAAAATACAGAGAAATACAAAGAAATATTCGGAAAGAGATAAGAATAGCTAAGGAAAACTGGTTAAAAGAACAATGCAGGGAAATTGAGACCTTAGAAAGGAAACACGACCACTTTATCATGCATCGTAAGCGGCAGGTACGGTTAAACGCAAAAAATTGGACGCTTGATAGATGAGGAAGGAAATATCATTATATATAAAAAGGCGAGAAGAGAAAAATGGAAAGACTACATTATAAATCTTTTCAATTATGAACAGAAGGGTGATCCGAAACAAAGAACATGTGTAAGTGGACCATATATAACAGAGGACGAAGTACGTGTAACAATAACTCATATGAAAGACGGTAAAATACCAGGTCCAGATGGAACCCAATCCGAAATTCTAAAACTTCTTGACGATAATGCTACAACATGGATAACTAGCATCTTTAATCATATATACGATTCAGGAAAAATACCCAGAGAATGGCTCAAGTCAACTTTCATCGCCATACCAAAAAAATCTAGCGCCAAACACTATGTCGATTACCGCACACTTAGCATTATGTCACATCTTCTCAAAATCTTCCTGAAAATAATACACAGACGTATTTTCAAACTCTGTGAAGAGTGGCTAAGTGAATCGCAATTCGGATTCCGAAATGCCTTGGGTAAGAGAGAGGCCTTCTTTGCAGTACAAGTTCTGTTTCAACATTGCAGAGATGTTTACGCTTGCTTTATAGACTATCATAAAGCATTTGATAGAGTTAAACACGACCAACTTATTAATGTTTTGGAAAAAATTGGCATCGATAACAAGGATCTACAAATTATATTTATCACCCCTGCTATTCAGTATTTACTCCGAGCAAATATTTAACGAATCTCTGCAAGACATAGATGCTGGTATAGCATTAAATGGAATAAAAATGAACAACATAAATATGCGGACGATGCGATTATATTCGCGGACAGCTTCGAAGGTTTAAAAGGACTCATGTCAAATATTGAAATGATCAGTCGAGGATACGGACTTGAACTAAACATACAAAAAACAAACTACATGGTTATCAGTAGAAATACAACTCCCAAACAATGGACAGAGTAACATCAATGACATACCTAGGTACATCGATCAATGATCAATGGGACCATTCTAAAGAAATTAAATGCAGGATTGGGAAAGCCAGAACAACATTTGTTAACATGCAGAAAGTGTTTAAGACTCGAGATCTAAATCTAAATACAAAAATTCGACTATTAAGGTGTTATGTATTCTCTGTCCTTTTGTATGGAGCTGAGACCTGGACGCTGACGGAAGCATCAATGAAGAAACTCGAGCCTTTTGAGTTGTGGACGTACAGGCGAATATTGAGAATATCTTGGGTGGACCACGTGACGAACGTTGAAGTAAGTACTGCAAAAAATGAATAAAACAACCGAAATCGTAAAAGCCATAAAAATCAGAAAGTTGTAATATTTCGGACATCTCATGAGAAATGAACAACGCTACGGGATACTTCAACGGATACTACAAGGTAAAGTGCTAGGAAAGGGACGACCCGGACGCAGGCGCATCTCCTGGCTGAGGAATCTAAGATCTTGGTTCTCAATGACAACGACAGACCTCTTCCGAAGAGCCGTTAACAAAGTCCAGATTGCCTTATTGATCGCGAACATGCGGAACGGATAATGCACGTGAAGAAGAAGATTCACTTGTAAATAACAATCATTGTATGCATTAAGTTTTACCACTTTGCCAATTATCTTCTGTAATTAAATTCTTTGCTTCTCTTACTTGCTTCTTAATATTTCATTTTTTTATATACACCACGTTGATTTAGATTACCCTTGTTAAATAAGCCAAGACATTTTACATTAAAAGAGGGTTAAATTCGATATTTTTTAATTAGATCAAAACTATTTTCTTTAAATGTTTTTCAAGTTGTTTTATAATGCGAAAAAACTTCTTAACTACCACATTTCCATTCTTTATGCCTCCTATATTCCATTCTTATTTGATATCTACCTACTTTAATTATATCCTTATCAGAATTTTGTATTTGTCATCACTTATACTACCGTCTCTTAAATATTCTTGTTATATTCAAACCACCTGTAAACGTTCGATTGCTATCATTTCATTACTAATTGGTTTTAACTCAAATTTATTCATGAAACTTTTATAAACATCATCAACCTTTTTTAATGGGTTAATATAGATTGTACTAACATTCCAATTTCTTTTATACATTTTAATTTTATCTACGACCAACGTATGGTGTATCATAACAATATATATATAAATTAATGTTAATTTTGTTTGTCCCGTATGCGTTTCTATACCGCGAAGGTTTCTGAATTAGTACTACAACCACATTGTTTTCGGTATATGAGAATTGACAGAATTGAATTGAATCAAATACAAACAGAGACATTTCAGTTCGTGAGTGGCATAACAAGTGGTGTTAATTGTGAAATTTCAATTACCGTTCGACATTAGATAATAGATATCACATGCATTTTCTTTGTTTTTTCCAAGTGAATTTGTAATAGTCGTCACAAAGCATTACTTTCGCTGTCAAATCAATTATGCCACCCAAACGACAAGCTATTGGTGGTCGATCAACACCTCAAGCACGAAAGAAATGGGCATCACAAGCTTCAGAACCAGATGAGCAACGGGAAGCAAGACTGGAAATCATTCGAGTACGCAATGCTCGAACCAGGCGAACACTGCACGCTGATTTAAATCTTGGTGCATTCCATTACGATGCTAAGTATAATGACAGTCTTCATCCAAGTATGGTTATTGAAATCTACTATATACAGGGTGCTAATTAAGTACGTAGACAAATTTTAAGGGGTGATTCCTTGATCAATTCTAAGATAAAAAGTTCATACAAACATGGGGCCTAAACGGCTTCGTTTTCAAAATACAGGGTGTTGAAGTTTAAACAAAAACTTTTTTTTTCAAAAATTTTGGTTCATAGATTAACGAATTGTATTTAAGTATAACAAGATCTAGTAACCATGATTATATATTAATATGATATCTCTATCTACATCAGATAAAGCAAATTTGGTATAATTTGACATATCTATGCAATTTTGTATGCTGTATTAGTCAACCCTGAAAAAAGTTGGTATAAGTTCAGAAGGCGTGGTTTATGCAAGGGCGGAGATATGTTTTTATCAGAACTTTTTACATTCAACATTTTAGTCAATTCTGGTTAAACATTCAAAAAGGTTAGACTTTTGTAAATAAAAAGGGTACTTTTGTTTGGAATCGCTGAGAGCCACAGTTTTCGAGGACAGCGAAAACCTAAATATTAAAATTCGCTATTTCAGAAGCGCCATTCTTCAACCTTCAATTTTCAGGTTCGCTTTTTTTTTAAACTATTGTTCTCAGCGATTCCAAGCAAGAGTACCTACTTTTTGTATTTAGAAAACTCTAACCTTTTTGAATGTCTAACCAAAATTGACTAAAATGTTGACTGTAAAAGGTTATAATAAAAAACATCTCCCCACCCTTGCATAAACTACCCCTTCTGAACCTTATACCAACTTTCTTTCAAGGTCACTTAATACTTCATAAAAAATCGCATAGATATGTAAAATTTCACTAAATGTGATATATTTAGATATCATGTCAATTCATATTTATTTGTACTTAATCATGGTTACTAGATCGTAAGTGTTATAAATAAAATTCGTCAATCTATGTATCAAAAGTGTACTCATATGGTATCACTAGAAAGGTAATTTAAACATCTACTAAAAAATATAAAAATATATAGGGTGTTCCATTTAAAAGACAAGATTTAAACATCGTTCTTCAAAACAGTTGAACGGTATTGAAAAACTTATAATGTGAAAGGATAACTTTCATACTGCATTTAAGAATATATATACTAGCTGTTACCCGCGACGTTCGTTATTTGTGTATTAAATAATGAATAATTATTTTGTCAACCCATCCCACCCCATCCCACCCCATCCCATCCTATCCCCGTCCCTTTCTCCGTCCCGTCCCGTACCGTCCCGTCCCCTCCCTTTCCATCCCACCCCTCCCCTACACTTTCCCTCCCGTCCCGTTCCTTCCCGTCCCGTCCCGTCCAGTCCCGTCCCATCCCGTCCCTTCCCGTCCCGTCCCGTCCCGTCCCCTCCACTTCCATCCCAACCCTTCCCTTCCCTTCCCTTTCCGCTCCGTCTCCGTACCGTCCCATCCCGTCCCGTCCCGTCCCCTCCCCTTCCATCCCACCTCTTTCCTACACTTTCCCTCCCGTCTCGTTCCTTCCCGTCCCGTCCCTTCCCGTCCCGTCCAGTCCCGTCCAGTACCGTCCCATCCCGTCCCGTCCCGTCCCGTCCCCTCCCCTTCCATCCCAACCCTTCCCTTCCCTTCCCTTTCCGCCCCGTCCCGTTCCGTCTCGCCCCTTTCCGTGCTGTCCCGTCCCTTCCCTTCCCGTCCCGGCCCTTCCCTTCCCGTCCAGTCCTGTCCCGTCCAGTCAACCAAATGTCAAAACAGATTTGAAATTTAAATGACAAATACCAAACTGTTACAATGGTACAAACCATTATTTAATCAGTAAGTAATTTATTCATAAATAGTTCACCTTTTTATTATCTTTATTTCCTTTTATAGTTATGACCATAATAAGAAATTACCCACATTTTACTTGGTCAGCACAAACTCTCCAGATGCCAAACAAACCGCTCCTCTCTGATGACTAATCGATTCTCTCCAGCACCTTCTTGCAATGACCGGATAGACAAGATGTCCTAACCGCCACACATCGGCTATTCAACCCCTTTCTACAGCACGCAGTCAACAGACCAAACTTGCAGACAGCTACCGGCACTACTACATTCACCAACCTCCTGGAACACGCCTCTTTTACCCTAGTTATCCTCCTGTGGAAGTGTCCTTTAGCGCCAAACAGTTTGACGTAATCCAATTTGATTAGTGTATTCTGTCAAATGGACTTTTCCAATAAACTTGACCCATTAGTTTATGTCTTTACTTATTTTTGTTTACATTAAATTTCCTTATTATTTCATTTCGTAGATTTTACTTATTCCCCTTTTATTATGCAAAACATTTTTATTATAAAAACAGGGTTATTTTCAAAATTTTTAATTACACCAAAATCTTTTACTACATTTTTTTAAATATGTTATTTTCAATAATTAAAACAAATTTTCGTAACGATATCAAATCCCTTAATATACACTCCCGTTTTTAATATATTTGATATGAATCTACTAAATTTCTATTTTATTTCAATTGAGTATTTGTCATACGTGTCCAACTGCAATTTTTATAATGTTATCTTATTATCAAATCCATCTTATACCTGAATAAATCCAAATTATTTTTAACCATTGTAATCCCTTAATATTTTCTAAATTAATTACAATTACAAATTAAATACAAGCGCTATAAGGTGGGGCTTTTTATGAATCGCATGGTATATTTATTATTGGTAATCGCAAACAATATGGATATTGAATGCAAACAGGTTATGCCTGTTACAATTACTAGTCTTCTTTCTCTTATTATAGGCCAGTAGCTTGTTTTAACCACAAAGTGCCCTCTTTACCCTTACGCCGGGTGGTTAGCCAGGCTCGTCGAAAGTGAGGAGGAGTTCCCTTGTTTAGGGGTTAACGACTACCACAGGTGTTAACTTGGTAGCCGGGGAGCGTACGATTTTTGAAATCCTTCTAGAGTTCGATGGGATTCGAACCCGGGCCTACAGCCTGAGAAGCGAGTATTTGCCCGAGGAGCCATCAGCTTACTACAGCACAATTACTAGTGAGAAAAATGCGTAGACAAATGAAGAAACGTGGAAAAAAGCCTAAAAATAAAGTTTTACTATTCATTAAGTCACCCCGAACTAATCATAAATGATCTTACATTTGATTTTAAGTGGCCATACGTCGAAGTGATCAGGGGGCTGCCGCGATTACACAACAAGACCACGCCTGCCCTTTTGACGATGGTTTTCTCAAGCGGAATCCGCACGTAGCGTGACAGTTAAATAAATCCCGTACAAACGTCGTGCAGTTTTAAGTGAAAATCAGAAGAACGCCGATTTCCAGAAAACGGAACATGTATACCGAAAAGATATCTATCATTTCGAAAAGTCGATTTTAAAATCAAAGCCTGCTACACCAATTAGGTGCACTCGGGCTCTATTATCCAATTTATCTATCACAACAATTGCGTAGATAGATAGTGATAGAACTGTAAAAAGGTGTTGAACAAAGGGATACCGATGTAGCAAGAAAAACACAAAATATTTGAAGAAATACCAGGCGTATGGAGATTTATGAAAATATGATAGAAATAGCAAACTATGACGAAAAATTTGTTAAAAATATTGTGTCCAGTGATAAATCGACATTGCGTTGCATGGTAGACCAAACGCATCCATAGTCCATACTGATTTTGAGAAAACATTTTTAAGTATTTTGAGTTTCGAAATGCGAAATGAAGTGATAATTAACAGAATGAACATAGATCACTTCATCGTAGATACAATAGATAAAAAGCAATTATTATAGTAGGGACACGTTAGAAGAATGGACGACACCAGATGGCCGCAACGATTATATGAATGGATTCCAAATACTAGAAGAAGGTTTCGAACTCAATATTTCCTGAAACTAAATGTTTGGAGTGGTATGATAGGAGAATGATTGATCCATGCTTCATCAATCACTCCCATACAGGCCCCAAATATCTTGATCTATTGCAGCAACAAGTTGTTCCAGACATTCGACGGATAGTCGGAGAGGGTTTTGACCATTTGTGCTCCCAGAAAGATGGTTTTCCTGCTCTGATCGCCTTTTTAATGCCAGAATATTTGAATAATAATTTCCTAAATTGAGTACTGAGTGGTCGAGGCACCATATTATGGCAAGATAGATATCCGGATTTAGCTGCAAAAGATGTCTTTCCATTGGCATACTTTAAATCTAAAATAGAAGGACAGGGCTAACAATATGGGGGGTTGCGTTTAAAAATAGAAAATTGAATCCAAACCATCATCCCTAACATGCTAACCAAGGTTAAAAGACATTTTTATGATCATTTAGGGTACTTTTTAGCTCAAGAGAGGGGTTTATTCCAGTGTTTGATAAGCTTGTAACTGATCATGATAACTTCGTTTATCTAGTACTAGCTTTTAAGCCCATCATATAGGCGACATTATTCAATTCAACTCAATTTTGTATTTTTCAAATTGAATTGTAAATAAAAAAGTTAGAGAAGAAAATGTTTTTCAGGTCTTTAATAAAGATAGCATACTGCAAAAAATACAACTTTACTAGACCGAATAACAATTGACGGGTGTTTATATTTGTAGAGAAAGTAAGTAAAAGTGCCTTAATGTTGCTAATAAGATTGAAAGAATCAAACGAAACACGTTCGGGTACGTCATTCCGCACGAATACGGCCAGGGACACTACGGGCCAGGGCCGTCAAATATCTCTGTTCGAAACACAGTCAACGTTAACGGTGTACTAGGTGATGTGGTTAGCAACATGCCATCGACTACTGCTTTACTGTCCTTACTTCCACAACCGTGGTTTCGGTACCTAGTGCTGCTGACATCCATTTTGCCTGGTACTTAAAGATCTTCCTATCTTTCGTAGTTTCACCCATGTATCTCGTAATATTCATTCGAGCTTTTTGCCCTGCCCATCGCCATTTCATTTTCATTATTGTATTTCCTACATCTTCCATATTTGTTTGCTGTCTTATTCGTTATATTGTTCGCCTGTCCTTTAAATGTGATACTCAAAATAGCTCTCTCCATACTTCTTTGGATCACTTGTAGCTTACATAGCTGGCTTGGAAAAACTAAATAATTTTTGTGCAGCAAAGGCAGACAATTTACAATTTACACATGAAAGCGCAGGTATTGGAACATAGTGTATTATCCATACTGATGTATGAAACAGAAACCTGAGCATTTACAAAAAAAATCTGTAAAGGACTTTACTCAGAACTTACCTTGCAAGTAGAAGTTTTGAAACTAACAATTTTAAAAATATCACAGGAAAACAGGATTTAATTTTTAAGGTGTTCACCCTGTATCAGTTGGGTCCAAAATACTCCCGTTTTCATCAGACCTCATCTATGTGCAAAATGTTACTATAATTTAACTCATTTTTTCAAGATAATCAAAAATAAACAGAATTTTATTTTTTAAGGTGCTAGTTCTATATACATTTGACGGAAGGCATATTCGGTTTCGAGCCAAGTAGGCATCTAATCTTGTCTTCTTCCAAAAAATAGTTTTTGAGCTACACCGCTAACACAGGGACAAAGAGATAGACAGACGGAATTGTGAAAAGCTATTTTTCGTCATTTAGGGACCCTGAAACGTGACGATCTGCAAACATCTTTGAAGGTAATTTTTTCACGATTACAATATTTTTTAGTCTTTCAGACGAGAGAAGTGAACAAAAACAGCCAAACGCTCATCGTCATACTTATTATTAAGGACACGGTGACGTGTATATACTGTTATTAACTTTTGAATGGCCACAAACAAATTCGTTTTGTTTTTACAATGATCTTAGCAATCTATCACAATCTGCTTATTTATTATTTGGAATTAAATGTTAGCAATTATTCAATAAACATATTTGCAAATGCTATTTCAATTTCAATAACTGTTTATAATGGTAATAATTCCGTCCAAAAAGAGCATCTCGTTATAACATCGAAATGGTAGAAATTGAATAAGTTTCATAAATAAAATACATGCACATAACAAGTAATTATGCCAGGGAAGACCAGCTTAGAAAATAAAAATATGTGGTATAAAATAGCAACAGGTGGCCTGTGAATACTGCTATTATATAGAATGAGTCGAAAATCAATCTTCAGTACGTGAGGAAATATTTGACTAAAAAAAAATAAAAAGAGAGCAAAGAAAATTATAATCTCGAAGATTTTGATATTTTCAATTCTCGTTTTGTTTTCTCGTAGAGGATATAGTCAAACGTTGGTGGGTTAATTTTTATTCCCCTGTAAATTATGACTTAATTTTAGTAGCTAATATTAATAATAATGTGGCTAGCAAATAAATTAGTTAGAAACAATATAAAAATTAAGCCTACTAATATAATTTTAGCATGAAGAATCATTACCACTCGTTTTATTCTGTTTCATGTGCAAGCAGCATCATTCCTTGCTGTAATTGGATGTAACAAGAGGCATTAATTTAATGCCGGTGGTGTTGCAATGTCTAATTGCAACAAATAAAAATGTCTACAGAACTATTTGCAATCTTAAAATATCACATTTAAAAAAACTATTAACACTCTTTGTAAAGTAATGTACAATTAAATATAGCTATACTTATAGTGTTAAAGTCGCTATTGTAATAGCCAATCCAATACCGCATTTATTTGTTTCGGATATTTTTTCACAAGTACGCAAACCATAGTGTACATGTTTCTTATAATGTCATTGTTCAAGTCTAATATTCAGAAAATATACGCTTTGTTGTAATACTTAACATTCGTAGAGGGAAGTATAATTAAAATAAAGATCATTATTCCCTACTATCAACACAACAAACCGCACAAATGCAAATAATGGAGATACAAGTATAGTTAAAATAAAGAACATTGTTCACTATCATTAACACAAAAAAATATTACACTTGCATATTCATCATACCTTTTTGAATACTGGTGGTCCATTGGAAAGCACTCGGTAGTTGAAGTCAGAGTGTATTTGACATTTTTTCTGTCACTAAATATTGGCATTTTGCTATATTTTTCCCACATAGCTGCCATGGATCACATTTTTATTAAAACACAGAACCGGAAATAATATACTTTGCAAATACTTCCGTATATCCGGTGTGCCTTGTGATAGTTATATTATGTGCACAATTGTTTCACCACGTGTAAATGGCTTCGTTCCACCTCCAAAATCTCCTAAGTAAGCGACTCCAATTAGCTACATGTAATTTCAAATTAAAGCAGTTATAGTGAAACTTCGACTAATACTGCCGTGCTGCCGCTTTTCAACGTATTAATTATACGCAACCAGTTCTTTTTATAACAGGTTGATGCTGTGTTAATAACCGAATTCGCTAAAGTAAGCTAGCACAATGCCTTATAGAAGATCCATTAAAATAGCATTTTGCAAAACAGCGGGTTGCAGTTTCATTTCTAAAATCACTACAAAGCTTGACGTAAGTCAAAGATACGAATCGAGTGCTTCATTTTACAACTATTTTGAAAAATTAATAGTCTTATCTAAAATAACCTTTCCAAATTGCAAACTTAAAAATAAAGAAGTTAATATAATATGGACAAATAATTGCAAAAGTAAAAGTAAAGAAATTCAATTGCTGGAAATAAAGTTTATATTCTTTACAAATCAGAATGTCAATAGCCGTCCTTGAACTAATCCTATTATTCTGACAGTACAATTCCGCAGAACTAATTACCTACTATTGAATAATTTGCAAGAGCTGTTGCATTATAAGAATTTACATAATTCGTAATTCGTTTTTATTGTAGTTAATAGAAATTCAGAACGTTGTTACGCCCTTCCTAGTTACTTAACAAAACCCCTTTAAAGTAGGCAGAAATGATGAATATTACATTTTTTAAATTTGAAGTTTACGAAATTTCGGTATAAATTTAATATACAGGGTGTCCCATAACTTATGGCCCATAGAGTAATTGGAGATAATAGACATCAAAATAGTTATTTTGAGCCAAAGTTGCTTAAGTAAAATGTTACAGGTTAAAGAGAAAGTTTTTGCAATTTCCAAGTAGTGTAATCTTTTCAATTAAAAATTCATAAGTTTTCTATCCGTGATTTACTGGTTTTTCAACATTCAAGGCACACTTTGTGAATTAAATATTTTTCAGACATCGGCAGAATGTGCAATGGAACGTTCAAATGTGAAAATCTGCGTAACGGCTTGAAAATTAACTTTTACTTTCAACACCCTGTATCTCTTTAACCTGTAACATTTTATTGAGGGAACTTGGGCTCAAAATAACTATTTTTGTGTCTATTATCCCCAATTGCTCTATGGCCCATAAGTTATGGGACACCCTGTATAGTTAATGGCGACCACATGACTATTTTAAACGGAATTGTTAACAATGAACCTATTGACGTTAATTTTGACTTTTACAAAATAAGATGTAATAATGTTTTATTAGGTTGTTCGGAAAATAACGGCCAATTTTTAACTTAACAACAGCCAAACAACTCCATTATAAATAAACGTTATCTTTATCTAAGAAATAAAAGGTTTATAAATGCCAGTGTAATAAAACTGTGTAATTTTAGACACCAAGAATTCTATAAAGCTATTTTTGCAGCTTCACTGTTATCAGACTTGTTTCCTATTAAAAAGCTATCTAGATGTCTGAAAAATTGGTAATCTGTCGGCGACAGATCTAGTGAAGATGGTGGATGACATAATGTTTGGTGGCCCAATTCGTTAATTTGTGAGTAAGTCGTGCAATATGGGGCCGGGTGTTGTCCTGCAAGAAGAGTGGCCGCTTTCAGTTAAGTAATGTTGGTTACTGTTCATCTGACTTTCTGTTCCTGTCTATAATCAGGTAACTGACGAATAACCAGTCCCCGACCAAGCAGACGGAGTAATCGCCGGTATAAGCGATACGTCTATGTATTGCCAATAGCCTCCTTTGAGGGTGGAAGAGCAAACATAGGTCTGGGCACCTCCATTCGGATCTCCGGAGGGGACGATTTTGAATAACGCTATGAAAAATGCTATAAAAATTGGTATGTGGAATGTGAGGAGCATGTACGAATCTCAAAAGTTTCATAATATAACACAAAAAATGCAGAGAATAAACATAAACATCCTAGGTGCCAGTAATGCTAGATGCCAAACAGTACTATATACTTTTCCAGCAATGACGACCTTGTCAGGTCATTTTGGCAGCCTACAGCAATATAATTAAGCATTTCAGCCTTCAGAGCAGCCTGTCTGTACTTTAAACCCTTTTTAACTATTTAATTTTTCATCACATATTGTAGCAATAATGAATTCGAACGCCCTTTAGCGTAGTTGTCCCGAGTTGGCAACATTTTGGGCCACCCTTTGAACACCGTTCCTTGCAGGTGGCTGTCTGGGTTTCGTTCCTCAACGTTAGTATTCAGGCTAGTTAAAAATTCAACCTGTTAGAGCAAATGAGAGGGCCACTATTCTTCCCTGTCGCTCCGACACGCTTTTGTTTTATCCGGGTGTCCTGCCTTTCGATTAGCTACTTATCGCGGCTTGCTGACGCTCCTTTTTGGCGCGCGCTTTCCTGCAGTGAGTCAGTCACAAGAGAGACGTTGTGGCACAAGGAGCGTTAAGTGGTGTTCTGCTTTTTCGCCGTTAGTGTGTGGGTGCTCGCGTACCTTGATGGCCGTTAGCTTTGCTTCAGTAACGTAGGGCCGAGGTTAGGCCCATTCTTCCCTAGAAAGGAATCAAACTCGCAGAGCTTCTGAAATTGTTGGCCTCGCCTTCGTCTTGTCCCGTAATGGGACGTATTTCAGTCGTCGCCCCTTGGGTGGATTTTCCGCAAGTACCGCACTGACTCCCACGCTTCCGTTCCTGCGTCGAGTACTGTAGGCACGCCGTCTGCAGCCGTTATTTATATGGCCTAAATTTGCATACTGTGGTGGCTAACCTAATGTATTTTGGCTGCAATCATTCGTAATTAACCATCTGTTATTTGTATGGCCTAAATTAGCATACTGTGGTCGCTAACCTAATGTATTCTGACTGCAATCATTCGTAATTAATCATCTGTTATTTATATGGCCTAAATGTGCATACTGTGGTCGCTAACCTAATGTATTCTGACTGCAATCATTCGTAATTAACCATCTGTTATTTGTATGGCCTAAATTTGCATACTGTGGTCGCTAACCTAATGTATTCTGACTGCAATCATTCGTAATGAATCATCTGTTATTTATATGGCCTAAATGTGCATACTGTGGTCGCTAACCTAATGTATTCTGACTGCAATCATTCGTAATTAACCATCTGTTATTTGTATTGCCTAAATTTGCATACTGTGGTCGCTAACCTAATGTATTTTGATTGCAATCATTCGTAATTAATCATCTGTTATTTATATGGCCTAAATGTGCATACTGTGGTCGCTAACATAATGTATTCTGACTGCAATCATTCGTAATTAACCATCTGTTATTTGTATGGCCTAAATTTGCATACTGTGGTCGCTAACCTAATGTATTTTGATTGCAATCATTCGTAATTAATCATCTGTTATTTATATTGCCTAACTTTGCATACTGTGGTCGCTAACCTAATGTATTTTGACGGCAATCATTTGTAATTAATCATCTGTTATTTGTATAGCCTAAATTTGCATACTGTGGTCGCTAACCTAATGTATTTTAGCCGCAATCATTCGGAATTAATCACCTGTTATTTGTATGGCCTAAATTTTGCATTCTATAATCGCCAACTTAATGTACTCTGGCTTCAATAACTGA